>JARQOC010000006.1:141926948-141964931 GCA_033576535.1 Allobates femoralis
AGCTATGTCTTTCTTATACACCGGAGACCAGAATTGTACACAGTATTCTAAGTGTGGTCGCACTAGTGACTTGTATAGAGGTAAAATTATGTTCTCCTCATGAGCATCTATGCCTCTTTTAATGCATCCCATTATTTTATTTGCCTTTGCAGCAGCTGCCTGACACTGGCCACTAAATGTGGGTTTGTCATCTACCCATACACCCAGGTCTTTTTCAGTGACAGTTTTGCCCAGTGTTTTACAATTAAGCACATAATTATACCTTTTGTTTCCTCTGCCCAAGTGCATGACCTTACATTTATCCCCATTAAAGCTCATTTGCCATTTATCAGCCCAAGCTTCTAGTTTACATAAATCCCCCTGTAACATAAAATTGTCCTCCTCTGTATTGATTACCCTGCAGAGTTTAGTGTCATCCGCAAATATTGAGATTCTACTCTGTATGCCCCCTACAAGGTCATTAATAAATTTATTAAAAAGAAGCGGGCCCAACACTGACCCCTGTGGTACCCCACTGTTAACTGTGACCCATTCTGAGTGTGTTCCATTAATGACCACCCTTTGTTTGCTATCTCTAAGCCAGTTTTTAACCCACTTACACATATTTTCCCCTATCCCCATTGCTCTCATTTTATGTATCAACCTTTTGTGTGGCACCGTATCAAAAGCTTTTGAAAAGTCCATATACACCACGTCCACTGCATTTCTTTGGTCCAGTCCAGAACTTACTTCTTCATAGAAGCTTATCAGATTAGTTTGACATGAACAGTCCCTCGTAAAACCATGTTGATATTGGGTCATGAGGTTATTTTTCTTCAGATACTCCAGTATAGCATCTCTTAGAAAACCCTCTAGGATTTTACCCACAGTAGAGGTTAAGCTTACTGGCCTATAATTTCCAAGTTCAGTTTTTGTTCCCTTTTTGAATATTGGCACCACATTTGCTATACGCCAGTCCTGTGGTACAGACCCTGTTATTATGGAATCTTTAAAGATTAAAAATAATGGTCTATCTATGACAGTAATTCCTGCAGCACTCTGGGTGTATCCCATCCGGGCCCAAGGATTTGTCAATTTCAGTGATTTTTAGACGATGCCGTACTTCCTGCTGGGTTAAGTAGGTGACATTTAATTGAGAGTTATTGTTATCACTGATCATATTGTCTGTCATGGGATTTTCTTGTGTAAATACTGTTGAAAAAAAGTCATTTAGCATATTGGCTTTTTCCTCATCCTCATCCACAATTTTACCCAGATTATTTTTAAAGGGGCCAACAGCATCATTTTTTAGCTTCTTACTATTTATGTAGTTAAAAAATATTTTGGGATTCTTTTTACTTTCTCTGGCAATGAGTCTCTCTGTCTCAATCTTTGCTGCCTTGATTTGCTTTTTACAAATGTTATTTAATTTTCTGTATTTATTTAATGCCTCATCACTACCTACTTGCTTTAATTCCCTAAATGCTTTCTTTTTGTCACTTATTGCGCCCCTTACAGCCTTATTTAGCCATAGTGGTTTCCTCCTATTTCTAGCATGCTTATTCCCATAGGGTATATATTGTGCACAGGCCCTATTCAGGATGCTAATAAACATCTCCCACTTGCTTTGTGTACTTTTATGTCTCAGGATATCGTCCCAGTTTATTGCACTAAGATCATCTCCCAACCGTTGGAAATTTGCCTTCCTGAAGTTTAGTGTCCTTGTAGCTCCTCTACTACACACCTTATTAAAGGATATTTGAAAACTTATTATTTTATGATCATTATTACCCAAGTGATCTCCAACCCGTATATTTGATATGCGGTCTGGCCTGTTGGTTAATATTAGGTCCAGCAGTGCCCCACTTCTTGTTGGGTCCTGAACCAGTTGTGAAAGGTAATTGTCTCTCATAGTTGTCAAAAACCTATTACCTTTGCTGGAACTGCAGGTTTCTGTTCCCCAATGTATTTCAGGGTAGTTGAAGTCCCCCATAATAATGACTTCTCCCTGAGTCGTTGCTTCATCTATTTGCTTTATGAGAATATTCTCCTCCATTTCCATTATACAATATATAGATTATAGCTACATATGATAGAAAAAAAGAATCCACATGGCCAAATTGTTATTATATTTGCACCAAATTTATAAAAGTGTCGCACAGCATTTGAAAAATATCTGCACTTCTTTAGATGTAAAAAAATACCTCTATTAATCTATTCCTCCTACTTAGGAGCTTTATGTATTATTTTAATTAAAAGTTTCAGTTCATAAATCTGACTTAGACCTTTTTACCCCTTTATGACCATCGACGTACATATGCATCTTGGGATGGAAGTAGTTGATGTACGATCACCACCGGGTCTCTGGATGATGTGGCAGCCAAAACCAGCACTCTCGGCAGTGAGGGATGTTCCCGGCTGTTTAACCCCCTTAAATGCTGTGATCAATAGCGATCGCTGCATTTAGAAGGCAGGGAGAGGAGTGCGTCGCAGTGAGCTCTTCTCCCAAGCATTCAGGACCCCTGTGACATGATGATGGGGACCAGATCGCGTCCTTGGTAACTTGGGGTTGTCGTTATGATGGCCTCTGGGTCACCCAGCTAGGGAAAGCCTCTCACACCATGTCAAATGCATGGTATGTAATGCGAACTGTCACTGCTGCAAGTGCTGGTGCATTACAATGTATTATATAAACGATCAGGCAAATAAAGAGCAAACAAAATATGAAAAAAATATAATAACAGTAAATACATATTTTTATGTAAAGGGTAATAGCGTTGGTTGTCAGTTTTAGTCATGTCAGGCAAATATGCTTAATGTGAATTATTTATTCTTTCAGTGAAGCAGGCGTTGATGGTATTGATAATCCTGTTTTTGATGATCCCCCTATTGGAAACACTGAGCAGAGGCCTAGACTTATTTTCATGGCTAGTCGTCAGCAGTCAGATTCAGGTCGTCATCTGCTGTCTGAGCCCAACACTCCCCTCTCCCCACCAGGACCCAATGATTGTTTTTTTCCCTTCGCTTGGTAAGTTTGTGCCTGCAGTCAAAAGTGGTGAAGTTTGGATCTAAATATAATATGTATTTTCAAAGTTGCAGGATTATTGTGATGTTATATATGTTTGAACGTCTTTCGGGAAGTGGAATAGTTTCAGTGTTTTTGCATACGTACACACGGGTCACTGTGGATTTTCTGCACTGTATATTCTGCAATCAAATCCACACCAAAATAGTGAGTTGTAAAAATATACTGTTAAAAATTCTGTTGAATTTTCTCCACATGGAAGCATACCCTAAAGTGTTTATCATAGTAATAATTATTGTTAAAACTAAGCCACTAGGGTCACTGGAGGTTTTTTTTTTTCACTTTCAAGAAAGTGGGTATCAAATACTGTAAAATAGTTAAAATAACAGCACAATTTTTAATCTGAAAAAGCCCCTTTTGGCTTTTACTCAAGTGCCCAAAACCAAAAAAGAACAAGGAGGTGCTGCTGGGTTATACTTGGTGGTCCAGCGGTGGGGGTAATAGTAGCAGGTGTGCACTAACCTAATCAGGTTGTGTACCATTGCACAACCCTGGAGAAAGCTTGTGATGTGGTCCATTCACAGAACAAATGTGCCTGCACTGCATGATGGGGACTGGGATCACATGGTCCAGGCAGAGCCGCCACAGGTCCTGTTGCAGTTTAGTTCCTGTTCAGTTTAGTTTTCTCCCCGAAAACCCAATGCAGCTCCTGCCACTATACAGTCAGGGATATAACTGTAAGTGAGAGGTGTCCTTTTTGTGTTCCTCATATAGGTTATATGATATAGCAGTAGGGAAAAAGGGACAGCAGCAGAGCAGGGGAGCTGCTCTATTATTCATCTTTCCCTCAGTATCCAGCCTTTTTATGCTCTGGTATCATGGGAAAACTGGTTGCTGAGGACAAGAAGGATGTCAGATCATGGGAAAGCTGGATATTAATGGAAAGATACAAGTGTAGTTGCTGCATTTCCCAGCCTAGGCGTATAATCGAGTCAATTCGTTTTCTCATTTTTTTGTGGTAAAATTAGGTGTCTCAGCTTATATTTGAGTCTGTTTATACTTGAGAATATACGGTACTTGCCCTTCTCGGGTGCAGTGTCGGCTTCCCACCGCTGCTGCTCAGAGTCTCAGGGTTTTGGTCACAGCAGTGCATTACCGCTTAAATTTATGACTAAACTCATTGGCTTATGCCATCTACCTTGGCTCAGACACAGACACTTACTCAATGATGGGTAACCAGCAACTAGGAAGAGGAAGTATCTACTCTATTAGTTATTTTAGCTATTTAACAGGGTTTGGAATCTATTATTGACCCCTTTAACATATGACATCCCCATAACCACATTTTAGTGTAAAGAACTGTTGTGCCACATATTTAACACATTACGGCTCATGCCTAGGCTGGTAGCTGCTGTTGCATAAACAGCCACCTACCTGCTGACCAACCTGGAAGCTATTGTCACCCTCTGCACAGTGCAATAGCTGCAGATTTTACTTTAGAACGTGGCATAAATAAGACCATATAAACATGTGGAATTTCATGACAAATTGTGCCCTAACTTTAATAAAATGATCCTGTAAATGTTTCTTTGAGAGACCGCACCCAAACTTTTCTAATATCACGAAAGCCATGTGCAGTCCTGTAGATAAGCTGGCTGAGAACATCACTGTTGCCTATTAAGGCGATTCCAGAAATGAACTTTTAGACTTCATTACCACAATGAGCTTTTGGTGTGTTTTTGATGTTGCAGATTTTCTACAGCATTTCTGCACCAATTCTCAAACTTTGTGGATTATAAAACAGTCTTATGTCAGTAGTACGTCTTATAAACAGGTAGTAGCTTACCAGGGAGGGGCACACGTGGTGTAGCGGAGGTCACGGGAGGCAGGGTTCCCACTGCATGGAAGCCACCAGTGGTGGCAGGAGGTGGGGGATGCTTCGGCCAGTGCAGTGCAAGAGCCATCCCTGTGATTGTGTTCAGGTAAATGTTGGCAGTGTGATCTTTAGGAAAATGGCATCTGATGCGGCACGTGGAAAGATTGAGATCTCAGCTGAATGATGACCTGAGATCTCAGTCAGTGCATGCACTGCATCTGACGCCATTTCCCTGAAGTCCACAACACTGAGATTTATCTGAGCACAACCGCTTCGAACCATCCGCAGCATCAGCAGGACACCCTCTCCCCCCCAGCTCAAAGCCTCGCTCCACTCCTGTATCCTATGACCACGCTCCACCGCTGCTGTCCCCCAGTAAGCTACAATCGGATTATAAAATGGACCACAATTTTCACACTATTTTGTTAATCTATTTTCTTTCTTTAAATTTGGGGTGCTTCTTATAATAGAGTGCATCTTGTAAAACAAAAAATACGGTACATAAATTAGTAGAATTACCTTTCAGTTTGCTTTTTTTTGTGCAGATTTTTAACAGCGTTTATTTCGAGTTTTTAATGATACAATTTTTATCTCTTTATGTTATGTCATGTTTTAAATAAAGCTGCTTTGTTTTGGACACTTCCTAGTATTTGGCTTTGACAAATCATTATTGATACAGCCATGTGCTGATAGCAAGCATTGTAGAGCATTTCAGAAGCGGAAACTCACTGAAACCACATATGCCTTTTTTTCTTTGGATTTTCAGCAATGTAGGCATAAGATTTCTATAAATACCATCATGTTTGCTGGAACTGTTATGACCTATAGGGGTTCTTCAGGCTTGTTCTTCTTTACTTGCTCTTAGCGAGGCTGAACACATCTAGTTGACACATGACCGAATGTATGGAAATCATATATTTGCAGTCATACACCCGCCCTCTGCCAGCATCGGATAATTCTGACAGTGCGCAGTATGTGCTATGAGAATTTAGAAGACTGCAGTGACATAGAGCGACGCCAGCTTTAAAGGGAACCTGTCAGCTTGTTTTACCGCTCTTCCTACCATTACCTGTCCCTGTACCTTGGTAGCTCATCACTATCCATCCCTCTCTGACATAAAAGTGCCCTATAAAGCTTCTTAAAAATGATATATAAACTTACATGTAGCCTACATCTGTAGTAGACTGGAAATGTGGGCTCTGGGTCTCCATTGTCCCCTCCTCGCTGGCTCATAGCACGCCCTGTTAGGCGTCATCAGTCATTCTGCTGATTCTCCTATTTTTTTAAATTCCCGCTTTCTCTCATAGTATGATGCCGAGCCGGAACGTCATATCAAGCCGGGTGCATTGTGGGGGCTTATGACGTGTACTGCTCAGCTTCAATATGCGCACTGCGCATGCTCCTGAGCCAGGCCGTACACCTGATCAGCCCCCACAATGCACCGGGCCGGCTACAACGTTCTGGCTCGGCGTCATACTACCAGAGGAGGAGAGAATTTCAAAAAGTAGGAAGATCAGCAAAAGGACTGATGACATTCAATGGGGTGTGCTATGAGAGGAGGGGAGAATGGAGACCCGGAATCTGCTTTTCCAGTCTACGGATGTAGACTACAAGTAAGTTTATAAATCATTTTTCAGAAACTTTATAGGGCACTTTTAGGTCAGAGAGGGATGGTTAGGGATGAGCTAGCTAGGTGGAGAAACAGGTAGTGGTAGGACAGAGGGGTAAAATCAGCTGACAGGTTCCCTTTAACCTCAAGCCTGGACAACTCCTTTAAACTGTTAGAGATAAAACACGTTTTCTAGATCAGCTCTATAACCTTTTACAATATCTTACAGAACCAGTGCCAGATTCTCCTGATCCAGTATAAATGAAGAAAGGAAACAAAAAATCTGCAGCTTTCAAGATACAGGATCATTCTTTTGACTTATATGAAGTCCAAGCACTTTGCCATCTAATCTAAAACCGCCATTTATGCAACATAAAATACAGGAAGAATTCAGTTTTCTGTGTGAAAGGATTATAATACTGGACTTAATCCTAATGTATCCATGATTCTGGGAAACTGAATTTAGGTCTTTAAGCGAAGTCATTTTATAAAGAATAACACTGTATGTCTATGTGATAGAGGTGATTGCTGGTGAAGTTGGTGTTAGGTCATAGGACAATATGACTCAGAAACATTTATAGAATATACTTTGTACATTTAATTATTTTAATGTTTTTTTTTAAGAAAGTTTCAAAGGATAAAATGTGTTTCAGAATATTCATATGTACAAAACTGTAAAAAAATTGCATTTTATATTTAGTAAATCAGCAATATATGACCAAAGTTCATGGTAAACCTGGCTGGTTAAAGAATTAATGACCAGTAATTAATTTATTGTGCCTGCAGACATGGATTGTACTACATGTGAAAGTATACAAGAAATATAGAGATTTAAGATGTCTTACTCATTGCACAGATATTGTTAAAACTTTTGGGAAAAATTGTAGTTATCCATGGGAACCAGTGAGATTCTGCTTTTCATTTTTGACTGATCTGATACATTTCTGAAGGCAACTCCTTCACTTTTCTTTTGCAGGAGTTTAGATGTAACTCTTTTTTATGGCATCTTATCTAGTAATGAATAGTCAGTTTTGGACACACACTAGTAAGAGAAAACAAAAATATTAATCTCCTACTATCAAATCAAACCCTATTATTTTTTCGTGTTCATCCCATTGCTTAATTTTGTGTTTGTGTGCATGGGCATACCCAGGATCAAAACTAGGGAGGTAGGCAAGCCATGGTCGTTAAGGTTGTAAAATTGCACATCGGGGCCCATCAGACTCGTTACGCCACTGGGGAGCCCTATGGGGGGCTGTATATGAGATGAGAGCACTATAAGGGCTGTATATGATATGGAGCTCTATGGGGCTGTATATGAGATGGGAGCCCTATGGAGGGCTGTATATGAGATGGAGCCTCATGGGGCTGTATATGGAAGTTCCATCGCATATACAGCCCCCCAATGTCCCATAGGGCTCACATCTCATATACAGCCCCCCATAGAGCTCCCATATCATATACAGCCCCCTTATAGGGCTCCCATATCATATATAACCCCGCCATAGGCACCCAAATCATATTCAGCCCCCTCATAGGGCTCTGTATCATATAAAGCCCCTCCATAGGGCTCCCATCATGAGAGCCCTATGGGGGGTTGTATATGATACGGGAGCCCTATGGGGTGGGCTGTATATGATATGGGAGCCTTATGGGGGCTGTATATGATATTGGAGTCTCATCTCATATACAGCCCCCCAATAGCCCATATAGTCCTCATATCATATACAATAGCCCCCCATAGGGATCCTATATCATATATAGGCTGTATATGATATGGGAGCCCTATGAGGGGCTGTATATGATATGGGAGTCCCATATCCCATATCATATACAGCCCCCCTAATGCCCCATAGGGCTCCCATATCATATATAGTCCCCCTATAGGGCTCCAATAATGGGAGCCCTTTAGGGGTCTATATATGATATAGGAGCCCTATAGGGTTGCTGTATATGATATGGGAGCCCATGGGGGGCAGGGCTGTATATGAGATGGGAGTACATGTCATCTCATATACAGCGCAGCCCCCACATAACGCTCCCATATACAGCCCTCCTATAGGGCTCCCGAAGCCCCCCCCCCACATTATCTTCTAGGTCACTTTTGTTTATGCTTACATCTTTTTTTAACTGTTAATGTCCTCTCTTCTATCTCAGCTCCAGCCTCCAGCACCAGCAGTGTCCCCAGCTTGTTTGCCGCTCTGCACCACAGGGACTCAGCACAGCAACGAGGCACTCAGTGGTGATGTCATTACATCACTTGAGTCCCCTGTCCGTCGAGCTTATCTGCAGTGTCAGCAGTCGGCAGACACTTTCTGAGGCCGAGATCCGCCCTGCGCCCCTGCTGGCTGCTGCCCCATGATTACCGCGCTGAGGTAACCGTTATCACATTCCCTACATACACACAGGTGGAGGTGGTAGCGGTGGCCAGCCTCAGCTCAGCCTCAGACATTATAATAGGTGTGCGTGCTCAGTGCCGCTCACCCCTTCCCCTTGTGGGGGGCATCTACCGCCCCCTGTCACACGCTGGGTACGCCTGTGTGTGTTACTCGGTGAAGTACAGATCCACATTTGCTGAATGATTTTTTTCCCTCTAAATCAGCTAATAAATGCAATAATTGATCAACAACTGCAATCTTTATAACCTCAATTATAGAGTCAGCCACCTCTATTGAGCCAAAAATTGGGCTGAAAAGTCCCCCCTCGGGCTTAATTACGCGAGTATTACACCAGTGGTAGTATTACAGCCGCCCGCCCGCCACACCCCCATCTGTATACAGGCCCCCCCATCAGGATCCAGGGCCCCCCCTCCTTGCTCCGCAAAACCTGCAAAGTAAAATGATTATACTTATCACTGTCCTGTCGCCGCGTCCCCGCCGCTGCCATCGCGATCCCCGGCTTCATCCGTCTTCTTCCGGCTCCTGTGGTCACAGGCAATGACGTCATTGCCTGCGACCACAGGAAGCCGGAAGACGCTGGAAGAAGACTGGAATCGCGATGGCAGCGGCGGGGACGGCGGCGACAGGACAGTGATAAGGATAATCATTTTACTTTGCAGGTTTTGCGGAGCAAGGAGGGGGGGGGCCCTGGATCCTGATGGGGGGGCCTGTATACTGATGGGGGTGGCAGGCGGGCGGCTGTATACTACCACTGGGGCTGTATATACCTCTGGGGCTGCTGTATACTTACCACTGGGGCTGTATATACCTCTGGGGCTGCTGTATAGTACCACTGGGGCTGTATATACCTCTGGGCTGCTGTATACTACCACTGGGGCTGTATATACCTCTGGGGCTGCTGTATACAACCACTGGGGCTGTATATACCTCTGGGGCTGCTGTATACTACCACTGGGGCTGTATATACCTCTGGGGCTGCTGTATACTACCACTGGGGCTGTATACTACCACTGGGGCTGCTGTATACTACCACTGGGGCTGCTGTATACTACCACTGGGGCTGCTGTATATCTCTGGGGCTGCTGTATACTACCACTGGGGCTGCTGTATACTACCACTGGGGCTGCTGCTGTATATACCACTGGGGAGGCTGCTGTAACACTGCTGGGGCCTGTATATACCACTGGGGAGGCTGCTGTATACCACACTGCTGGGGGCTGTATACCTGTGCTGGGGTCCACCCTCGGCTTATACACGAGTCAATAGGTTTCCCAGATTTTGGGGGCAAAAGTAGGGGGTCGGCTTATACACGGGTCGGCTTATACACGAGTATATACGGTATGTATATGAGAAAGCACGCGCGTAAAAAGAATCAACATGTCAGTTGTTGGCGCTTTTTAGCGCGCACTTTCTCCCATAGGAGCCATTAAGTGCTGGAATTACACATCACTGTTCAGACAATTCGCACTTCCAGCGCGTATAATGCCGGACGCTGCAGGATGTGATGTCACACGAGGGTAAATAATCCTGTGTTCCTTCCCCATGTGACATGTGTGACAGGCCTTTTGGCTTTCACAGTGTATTAATATACACTGCAAAAGCTAAATAAAAGTAATCAAAAGGTATTAAAAATAATAAATTGAATACTTACCTCTCCGCCGGCTGTTCCAGTTACCAGGAGCTAAGATATCCACGTCTATTGTGCTGTCAGGACCTTCCAGATCTGTGATTGACTGGTAGCAGTCATGTGGTATGCACGTCACATATCACATGATCGCTACCGGCCAATCACAGAGCAGGAAGGTCCTGACAGCACAACAGACGTGGATGTCTTGGCTCCTGGTAATCCAGAACAGCCGGCAGAGAGGTAAGTATTCAATTTTTTTTATTTTTAATACCTTTTGATAACATTTATTAAGCTTTCGCAGTGTATATTAATACACTGCGAAAGCCAAAAGGCCTGTCACACATGTCACATGGGGAAGGAACACATGATTCTTCCTCCCGCGTGTAACATCACATCCCTCCTGCGCTTTTGGGGGAAATATGCGGCCATAAAAAAAAACTGTGCGTGAATGCTCTGTGTTTTTTTTACCTGCGCTAAATAGCACGGCCGCAAAACACTGCAAAAGATGCATGCCCCTCAAAAGCTCAGGAAATGCGCACTGTGTAAACGTAGCCCTTAAACTCCTTATTGTCTTTGGGTATCATTGCGTTTGGCTCTTACAGGTTCTTTGTTTTACTGCACATTCTACTTTGATGTCAAACAAAAAGTTACCTGACGAATGTATATATGAATAGATGTATACTCTGGCAGACCCCTCCTAAAGAAAGTCATTACATATACCAAAAGAAAGAGGAGGATTTGTGCCGCAATTGAAGATTGACATAGAGTTAGGCTGGCTTCACAGCACGTTTTTTTGGCTGTCAATCTGTGTTCGGTGTTTGCTGGATGCACCAGAGACAGCCTGCCCTCCGGTCCTGTTTTCTCATGGATTCAGCACTGTGTGGCTGCTGCCGCTGTCCAGTACTAAAATTTCAAAATTGCGCCTAGCGGGGAGCTGGCCGCAGTTCTGAAATTTCTGCCAGGAGCTCTCCAGGTGCTGAAGTTCAGCGTCGGCCGCCACTGAACTTCAGCACTCGGCATCCAGCAGCTGGATCTGATATTCTGTCGGATCCGATGCGATCCCGCGTCCCATGTTAGGGAACGTCGGATCGCACCAGATCCGGGTAGGATCCGATTTTGTCAGATTTTTGCCCCGGACACAAAAATGCTGCAAGCTGCGATTTTTTGTCCGGGGAAGAAAACCGAATTCTGCCAGATCCTCCCTGACAGCAGAGAACTGGATGGCAAATCACTGCCGTCCGACCCCATAGGAATACTATGGGGCCAAAATCAGATCCATGGGCTGTCCGGTTCACACAAATGTTTACAATTAAAGTAATAATAAAGTGATCAAGAAGTGAAAGTAGGACTCAAAAACCTTCCCTTTATGAGGGATACATTTTGTCAGACAAACAAAATAATTGGGTGGTTTTAATGTTGTATACACCTGCTGTTATCAAGATAGAGTCCCCCTAGCTGAGAGTTCGTTACACTCCAGCACGGATCTATGGGATAACTAATTGATCTATTCAGTTCTGTGATGGTGCCTATAAATGTCACCCATTTGTCTTATCACCGCAATGACTCATCCTTTCTTGATAACCCCAGGTGTACATACCCTTAAAACCACCTAATTACTTTGTTTGTCTGACAACATGGGAAGGTTTTTTGAGTCCTACTTTGTATGTGCACTTCTTGATCACTTTATTATTACTGTAATAATAAAAATTAGTGATTAGTTTGTAAAAGGTCCATATGTGTTCCAAAATAAATTTTTTATGTATGTTCTTTTAAAGAAGACATTAAAAGTTACATTTTATTGAGATGGACAGTATGGACTCTTACTCTACATCAACCTTCAACTGCGGCACATATCCTCCTTTTTCTCTTTTGGTATATTTAATTGACTTGCCCCTGGCGGGGTCCATGGAGTACTCGGAACTGGGCCCTCTCGTCACCGTCTGGGGTTGCGGGATGTCCGGTCCGTGATCCCCTCATCGGGTGGTCAGTTAAAAGGGGGAATTTGAAAAATGGATAAAAATAAAATAAAAGCAAATATAAGTTTTGTCATGATGCGGCCGGTATAGCCCTGCTGCAATCGAGACCACTGGGGATGATGGGAGTAGCAACGAGGATGGTTCTGCTCTCTACTAAGAAGAGCAGTTCTCCAGGGCAACAGGAAAGTTTATGGAAATGACAAGGGTAATGACAGGCCAGCGGGGCTGTGCTGCTGGCAGAGTTCAAAGTCACACTCAGGCAGGCTGCTGCTGCTGCCGGCTCAGCAAATCAGTCTACTTATCCTCAGGCGCGGAAATCACAGTCTCACACAGTGTTGAGCTTAACCCGGTTTACTTCACTTTCTCGGCACATGGTTACAAAACAGTGCAGTGGCGGCTCCGGTAGGTTCATAGCAGCTGGGACTGCTCGTCCAAATCACCCCCTTTTGTGCTCCTTTCATGGGCCTCTCAGTCTGTCCGCATGCAAGCTATGATCCAGCTGCCACTGGCTTTTGGTGGGCGACCAGCTTGGTCTCCGAGCCCTAGTACGGTGGCCTTCTTTTTGCTGCACTGGAGTTTGGGTCGTGGGACATAAAGACCCCGCCGGTGTTTGTGGTTGGAGAGTAGAGCATCCTGGCCACTTCAGCAGAGCCGGTACCCTGGTTTCTGCAACAGTCCCTCAGTGTTCCTGCAAATTCGAGCACACAGATGGATTGCTCACTATCCAAGTCCCTAGGACTCCTGCTGTCTCTCACTATGGTCTGCAGCCCGGGACCTGGACAAGCCTGATGGTGGCACAGGCTGCTGTGTCCATGTCCTTTCAGACCTGTTTGTTGGTGTTCTCACCTCTCCTTCTGACTGAACTTGACTCCTCCACTGTACTTGGCTGACTGGCTTACTAAACTTGGTGTTTTCTAGTTTTGTTTCCTCCCCTAACCGTGTCCTGTTGTAACTTCCCCACCCTTCACTTGTCTCCTCCCGCCATCCTGTTGCTGGGCATAGAGTCCCTAGTCTTGGGATCGAGAGTGTGTTGGGTGTGTGTTTGGGGTGACTGGACTTACCGATCATCCTGGTTGCTGCGCTATCTAGTGGCGACCGGTCCGCAGGAGCGCCACATAATGACATTCTACTTTGATGTAGTCTTTAATCATAAATCAGCTGAGAGAAGCTCAGAAAAAAAAGATAAGAGATAACTGTTCTGTCAGATACGAAGAACAAACTCACTGATAGATTTCCAATTCATTAAGGCTGGAGAAGGCAAACAATTTTCATTTTTTAATGAAACCCAAATGCAAAAATATTTTTTTAGGTGGACAACTCCTTTAAGTGTTCATAAAACAGGGTGATGTACTTCACTTCCTCCTATAAGCTGACATACAGAAGTAGAGTGAGCAAAACAGGGAAGCCATGTTTCCACCAGCCAGTAAAGTTACATAATTACTATGACTCACATAATGTAACAAATCAGTGTTATTTGCCTGCTTCATTTATTGAATTAGTATCCTGGAAATAGCAGTTTACAGGGCCTAGGGTCAACAAATTAAAGAAGGAGAGATAGGCTGAGCTTGTTCATAAGTGTTTTGTAAGATTTCATTTATTGTTTTTGGTTAAACAGAATCACGCCTCTCTCTGCTGCCACATGTAAGATCTGGCACATGTCCGCTTAGCCCAAAAGCACAAGGTGAACTTCCTTCCACCCCTCCTAATTATGATTAATACCTGGCTGCACAGTGTACAGTCCTCACATATTGTAGCCCATTATTTTCACACATCCACTTTATCATCTATATTTTATTTTTAACCAGTAAATGATACATATGTTTTAACCTTTTTTGGATGGTAAGTGTTTTAACTCTAATTTTTGTACATGATTATGTAGGCTGACATCTCCAATGGACAGCTGTTTTATCCAATTCATTAGAGCAAATGTGTAGAAGGCATGGTTATGTGCAAATTCTTCATATACAAGTATTACAAGGTCTCCTTATACACTCACTAGAGTTTTCTCAGAATAGAAGTCTCCTCTGATGGAGGAGCATGTGACCAAGACCAGTCAATCAACCTCCTCCAATTGTAAAATGCTCCACGTGAGAAATCTGATTATTAATTGGAGAAGGACTTGTCTGGTTAAAAGCTCTTAGCTCCATCATCATTGGCCAATTTGTAACTAGGTATGTGCCACGAAATCATGCGCAACACATTTGCTAAAGGGCATCTCCGGTCTGAAACTCAATGTGACTGTAGGACTATCAATCCTCCTAACACATGCACTGTGCTATGTGAGAATTTGCGGTTTCTAAACTCGGAAAGGACCGCAGTTATGTGGTATGTATGTTCCTGGCCACATGGCCAGAAGTACCAGAGTATGGAGCAAGGCTGCGCCCGCTAAATGGCCGCTCCTACTAATCAAGCATGCCCGCTCCATACACTTGTATGGAGCAAGACCATGCCCACTAGTTGTGTTGATGCCGGGAACATGCATACCGTATATTTGCAGTCCATTCCTGGCTTAGAAAATTGGCGAATCTTGGCAGTGCCCAGTGCGGACGTGGGAGGATTGATATGTTTGAAGTCATGCAGAATTATCAGTTTAGATTCGATTACCCCTTTAAAATAAAGTGGTGAACTTCTTTAGCAACATTCTGAGAAATTCTTTACAGCGGCCAAATTGACCTTACAATGCAGGGATCTGTAGACTGAGGACATTTCCTTACCTTTATGGGAGCATTTTCTGTCTTAGCAGTGCGATATGTGCAGAGGTCATTGTGTAGGGGATTGTGAGAGAATTTACTAGTTTAATAAATAAAAAAAGCAACTACTGAATAATAAGAATCTATGTATCTCTAAATTTAGTGTGTCTCTATATCCTCTCTAATCTAACTTGAAAGATAGTATTATAGAGAACCTAACAGATCTGCTTTAATAAGGATCTGTTACTGGATCAAACGTGGCCAGTATTTCTTTTCTAGCTGCTTTTTTGTTTGTTTTAACTCCTCCATATGATTCCAGACATATGTAACTTTTTATTTAGTGATAATATTAATTATCTTTACAAGGGGGCGGTGCTTACAAGATTCTTACGGGACATGTATTTAGGGTGACTTGTAGTTTTAACTTTATCCCAGGGTATATGTAATATTTATTGGACCCCAGAGCTCAGTAATAGAGTTTTCACATTAGATCATTTCAGATGACTGTCAACAGAAAGCAATATAATTATTTTTGCTTGAGATACCAGCAAGGGATATTTTATTAAAACTATGTTCAATTTGCTCCACCAGCTACTTCTTAAAGGGGTTTTGCAGTCCTAAGATATTGATGACTTAGGATAGTTAATGCTTATCAAATTAGTGGCACCCCCACTGATCAGCTGTTTGCAGTTAGCCAGATGTAAAAATGTATAGAGTAGGACAGTATAGCTACATGCACTGATGTAGTTTTCGCTACCGGATGCTGCAGTTCTTTTTGTATATACTATAATAGGAGCTAAACTGCATCACCTGGAAACTGTTAACCCCTTTAAACATAGTCACAACATTCCTGTACGAATGGGAATTATCATTTGTAATATTCGTCTTTACCTTATTTTTCTTCCTTCTCTCCTAAACACTAGGCTTCTGTGCTTTTAAAGCTCCTTTCGACTAAGCTCAGTAAAATCACTACATTATATTCAAACAATCTGAGTTTGGGACTTTTCCTTTTAGCCTCTATACACCACCATACAAACTGAGAAAATCCCATACTCTGACTATAGTGTATGGATCTTACTGATCAGCAGCTGAATGGAGCTTCTATAGCAGTAATCATCACGTACATTGTTCAGTAAATTACTGACTGCAGCAGTTTTATCGATATGTATGGCATTACTTGATGAACTGGTGTATACAGAAACATCAAATGATTCCAGCGAGTGTAGGAAGTTGGCACTCCCGAGTTCTTCATAAACTTTCCATTTATTAAAAATTCACATAAATTCCAAAAGGTCAGTGTATCATGGTCTTTAGGCGACGCGTTTCGGCTACTGAGTAGCCTTACTCATGATCATGATTGTATTTGATGTATACAAAAACTGTCCTAATCCTCTAGGTAATGAGATATAGAAATTGGTTGCGCCACGCTGCTTTATGTTTTATATCCACCCTCTGTTAAGTCACCGTTACACTCACCTTTTCCTGTTGTGCTGTCAAGATCCACTTGAGGAAGACGCCCTGAGCGTCGAAACATGTTGTGGGAGAGGACCTAGTGTGATTTGAACAATAAACTTACAGGTAAAATACTTGTTGAAGTGTAGCTGTCTTCATATCCCAGCGCTCACCCAAACATCGTTTTATCCCTAATCCTCTAGGTGACTGAGCACTGGGAGATTGGGAGATTTAGCAGGTGAGTATGATCACAGTTAATATTATAACTCAGAAGTGGTGAAGATTTTTTATTTTATTATTTTTTTTTAAAAAACTCCTTCTAGTCCAATTTTAATCCTCCTACTATTTAAGACTATGAGAAACTGCAACTTTTTAGCTGGTCTTCATTTTTAAACAATAAAGAGGTTATCTAGGATTTTTATAAAAAAAGAAACAAAGTGTGCTGAAGCACTAACAAACAGGTAGCTGCTACCTACCTGCCTGTTGTGCCCGGCACCAGTCACCTTTGTTCACCCCCGGCACAGACCGGTGACAGGACGCTCCTGCCAAGGATAGCATGGCGGGGTAAACGGAGCAGAGGCCCTGCTCTGTTTTTGGGGTGGGACAGCCAACCTCATGTTGATTGACAGCCAGCTCCCCGCTACCTATTTGGGGAAGCTTGCTGTCAATCAGCGTGACGTCAGCTATGACGCCCATTGACAGAGGGAAGAAGCTGTACCTCTGTAGACATGACATCAGCGGAAGCTGAAAAATTGCCGACCGGAGCAGTTTAAGACCGGTCCGTGTCCACAGTGAATGGTAGTGACTGGCGCCGTTAGGCAGCTACCTGCCTGTTAGTGCTTACGCACATTTTTGGGGGGTTGCATCCAGGATAACCCCTTTAAAGTAGAAAATCTCTAAAATTCTAAGTATTACCTCAGTGATGTGGCTTATATGATTTACCGCACATATATCAAAATATTATTTTATATACTTCAGCCGTGGCTTCAATTAGCGTGATTCTCAGATGGTTATTGAAATTTTTTTACAGTCCTAAAATTATTTGTTTTTTGTGTCTTCACTGCCTTTTTTTATATTTTATAATGCTGCATTGCAAATTGCATATTTACGTAAAGAAATGGAGAATCTGCAGAATCCGTAAAACATTTGCAACCCTGCTGTAACTGAAAAGTAGCTCAAGGCCTTAACATCAAGCTGCATTGTATTCTCAAATTGATATGTTGAATAAAATCGTTTGTATATATTGGTTATTGTATGGAGTTACTATAGAGCCATATACTTATCTCCTTCACAATGTAAATCATAAGGAGGACGGCTGTAAGATATATTTCCTTTCCAGTGTCACCGGAAATATGTTTCAGACACAAAAGGGAATGTGAGCAAGATTAGATGAGAATGCTGCACTACGAACTTATAGGTTACACCAGAAACCATACATCTTAAGATATCTATGATAAGATTAAAAGGACGAGCTACCTCCTCTAACATGTATATTTTTAGTAAACATTTATAATCTCCATAAAATTATAACTCTGTTGAATGTTTTCTTTGAAGTGAATCTGTCAGCAAGACTTCACAAATTATTTATATGCCCATGAAGCTCTAAGGTTAGGGTCAAATTTGGAGGAAGCGTTCTTTGCAAGGATGTGTGTAAGTCAGCAGTTTTCTGCCCTTGCCATTTTTATGGCATTTTTTAAAATTTTAGTGCTAGCGTTAACACATGCATTTCCCATCAGCTCCCATGTTTAAAAAAATGCACCAAAAAGGCTGCATACCACGTTTTTGGGTGCTTTTGCAAAAATGCATAGAGTGAAAAGCATTGCACTTTGACAGTGCGTTTTTTGCATTGGAGCCTATGGATGCGTTAACGCTAGCATTTTTCAACATTTGCACATTGGAAAAACGCTAGCTTTTAGCACATCTATGGCTCTAATGTGCCTAAGGCTGCGTTCACATGTTCAGCTATTGGTCAGTTTTTCACCAGTTTCTCCAGCCCCGCCCCTTGCCCCTTTGTCACCACTTACACCCGCCCTGCTCCAGGAGGAGGGGCAGCCGGCCTCCTGCTCTGACATCACCGACATCACCGCCATTCATATAAGCGGTGACATCACCACAGGGGCGGGTCAAAGAGGCCATTACTGCAATAAGCTCTGTGTACTATGCAGCATTCGAGGGAGACAATGATTGGCATCAGGGAGGCAGCGGTGGGCAGATTAAGCATACAGGGGGTGTGAAACTGCCCTTTGGCTCCAGCCACAAGCCATCTCCTATTTGGCTACACAATGTAAGTTTTCAAAGTGTATTATCTCGGGGTACAGGGGGGCTCAAGAGCTGGGTGACCCCTTGTCTGAATGCTGCAGACATGCTGCATTCAGTGCTGAAATTAGATCACCATGCCTGGTTTGGTGACAGGTCCTCTTTAAAAAAAAAGGATGCGAAAAACTGGCCGAAAACTGAACATGTGCACATAGCCTTACAAAGTGAAGTCCAGCAATACCTTTACATGGCCAGTTCCTTTGTTATTGAGAAATTAGTGTTTGTAATGATATACAAATGAAACTGAAGAGCTATTTGTAGGTCTAAAGCCACTGTCAATCCAGCTCTATTCCCTGCCCAGCGCCATCTCCTCATGCTTAACTGACAGGGCATAGACTTTATGACTTCACACAAAGGGTTATCAACCAATTCACAGGAGAAGGAGGTGGCGCTGGGAGGGGAATAGAGCTGGAGCAACAGAGGCTTCAAATCTACAAATAGCTCTTATGCCTTATTTGCTTATCAATTTAAACACTGAATTTTCAGTAATAGAGGATTTGACTAGGTATGTAAATGTATTGCTAGACTTGTCTTTAAAAGAGTTACATGTGCATATAAATAATTTGACATGGGGAGGAGTAAAGTTTTGCTGACAAGTTTCATTTAAGTCAATTTTGAACTGTTCCTCTGTTCTTCTGTTCTTCTTCTTAGAAATAAATGGGTGTCACCTGTTGAGGTGGGTTTCCGCTTATTTTACAATTTCAAATTGACACTGCTCATTTTAGATTTTGGAGAGATAAACAAAGGGTAACAGCAAGCTTTCAAATTAATACCAAATATTCAGAAGGAATATCAGAGTGACAGCACAAATGATCCTTCAACATAATGACATCATAGAGAAGTTCAAGATCAAAAGCAAGCGATCAGACAATTGTGGATTAAAATCCCCTAATAGGACTAATAAAGACAGTAAAAAGTAAAAAAATAAGGTTTTTAAAAATCTGGAAAAAAATTAAAAGACCCAAATGTTCAAATCAACCCCCTTTTTCCCCATTCAGAACGAAAGAATAATAAAAAATACACATTTGGTATCACCATGTTCAGAAATGCTCTGATCTGTCAAAATATAAATTACATTAACCCGATAGGTAAACAGAGTAATGAAAAAAATGCAATGAGAGGCGATAAAAACATTTCATTTACCTAAAAATGGTATTTCTATAAACATCAGTTCAGGGTGCAAAAAAAGCCATGACTTAGGGCCCTTTCACATCAGCGTTTTTTTAAATTTGCGGCAGATGCGGTGAAAAAAACCGCATCTGCCGTAATTGCCGCATAACCGCTGCACTTGCGGCGCGGTTGCGGTAATTCCCATAGAAAGTATAGGGGGACTTGCGGCAGGTGCGGCAAGTGCGGTTTTGCACTTGCGGCAGGTGCGGCAGCGAAAAAAACCGCGGTCAGATAGTTTTATTTTATTTTTTTTAAAGGAAAAAACATTTTAGCAGCGTAACAATAATTGACACAAACAAATGACAGACTTTAACTTTATAAAGAGCTAATAATAAACAGTTTGACTGCCCAATTTTTCATATATAGTTGTGGCCAAAAGTATTGACACCCCTGCAATTCTGTCAGACAATACTCAGTTTCTTCCTGAAAATGATTGCAATCACAAATTCTTTGGTATTATCTTCATTTAATTTGTCTTCAATGAAAAAACACAGAAGAGAATGAAGCAAAAAGCAAAATATTGATCATTTCACACAAAACTCCAAAAATGGGTGAGACAAAAGTATTGGCACCCTCAGCCTAATACTTGGTTGCACAACCTTTAGCCAAAATAACTGCGATCAACCGCTTCTGGTAACCATCAATGAGTTTCTTACAATGCTCTGCTGGAAATTTAGACCATTCTTCTTTGGCAAACTGCTCCAGGTTCCTGATATTTGAAGGGTGCCTTCTCCAAACTGCCATTTTTAGATCTCTCCACAGGTGTTCTATGAGATTCAGGTCTGGACTCATTGCTGGCCACCTTAGAAGTCTCCAGTGCTTTCTCTCAAACCATTTTCTAGTGCTTTTTGAAGTGTGTTTTGGGTCATTGTCCTGCTGGAAGACCCATGACCTCTGACGGAGACCCAGCTTTCTCACACTGGGCCCTACATTATGCTGCAAAATTTGTTGGTAGTCTTCAGACCTCATAATGCCATGCACACGGTCAAGCAGTCCAGTGCCAGAGGCAGTAAAGCAACCCCAAAACATCAGGGAACCTCCGCCATGTTTGACTGTAAGGACCGTGTTCTTTTCTTTGAATGCTTCTTTTTTTCTCCTGTAAACTCTATATTGATGCCTTTGCCCAAAAAGCTCTACTTTTGTCTCATCTGACTAGAGAACAGTCTTCCAAAATATTTTAGGCTTTCTCAGGTACGTTTTGGCAAACTCCAGCCTGGCTTTTTTAGGTCTCGGGGTAAGAAGTGGGGTCTTCCTGGGTATCCTACCATACAGTCCCTCTTCATTCAGACGCCGACGGATATTACGGGTTGACACTGTTGTACCCTTGGACTGCAGGGCAGCTTGAACTTGTTTGGATGCTAGTCGAGGTTCTTTATTCACCATCCGCACACTCTTGCGTTGAAATCTCTCATCAATTTTTCTTTTCCGTCCACATCTAAGGAGGTTAGCCACAGTGCCATGGGCTTTAAACTTCTTGATGACACTGCGCACGGTAGACGCAGGAACATTCAGTTCTTTGGAGATGGACTTGTAGCCTTGAGATTGCGCATGCTTCCTCACAATTTGGTTTCTCAAGTCCTCAGACAGTTCTTTGGTCTTCGTTCTTTTCTCCATGCTCATTGTGGTACACACATGGACACAGGACAGAGGTTGAGTCAACTTTAATCCATGTCAACTGGCTGCAAGTGTGATTTAATTATTGCCAACACCTGTTAGGTGCCACAGGTAAGTTACTGGTGCTGTTAATTACACATGATTTTTCTAACAGTGCCAATACTTTTGTCCACCCCCTTTTTTATGTTTGGTGTGGAATTATATCCAGTTTGGCTTTAGGACAATTCTTTTTGTGTTTTTTCATTGAAGACAAATTAAATGAAGATAATAATAACAAAGAATTTGTGATTTGTGATTGAAATCATTTTCAGGAAGAAACTGAGTATTATCTGACAGAATTGCAGAGGTGTCAATACTTTTGGCCACAACTGTAATATTTTTCCATCATATATTCGTCTGCTTTCTACTGCTATGAATTTTCCATCATGTGCTTAGTTATTTTATCTTTAGTTACCGTGACTCAGACCAGACACAATAGCTTATTTCTTCTAGACTTTGCTAAGAAGTAATGGGAAAAATACTGAAGAATGAGGTCAGATATTGTGTAAAAAAATGACTGTATGCATTATGCGAAGAATGAAGCATGATACTTAGAAAATATCTCTGTGCATATAACGTGATATATTCAACCAGTGTGTAAATTTCAACTATTAATGATATCATAATGGTTTCACATGTATAAAGTGTAAAAATAATGTAATATAGATGTTGGTGCAGGGTGATGAATTGGGAATAAATTTGCGCTGCTGTTTTACTAGTGAACAATATCAGATCAGTCCATATAGATCATAGATTATTTATTATGTCAAAGCATTTTGAAGCCACCACAAATCAATATGATTTATCCTGGGGAAGAAGGTGACTTGTGGCGACTTCGAAACACGTTGACTTAACAACTCATCTATAATCTATATGGACTGATCTGATATTATTCCTTGGTAAAACAGCAGCATGGATTTTTACCCAATTCACTACCCTGCACTGACATCTCTCCACGTGGATCCACAGCAGCGGTTATATGCATATATAGATGTTGTGACTTTCACAACCACCAAAGATGAGCCTTTTGCAACTAACATTGCAATTTATGTATAAAGGATAAGACCCTTATCTGCTCTTAAATTGTCTGTCCAGATCTCTGGCTATAATTTAATATAAGCGCTTTTGGCGGCATTGGAAGTTCTTTTCAGGAAGATTGTATAGCAGATGTTGTCAAGGTAAAAGGTTGTATTACAGGGGTTGTCAGGTCTAAAACTGAGAATTCTGCAGTCACTTGTGTGACTGCAGTGTGCGCTGTGAGGGTTCGCGAGTTTCTAAGCCTGGAACTAACCCCAATTTTGCGGTATGTATGTTCCCAGCAACAACACTACTATTGGGCATGTCTTATGCAATACAAGTCTTTGGAATAGGCGCGTTTGACTAGTGGAAGTGGCCATTTAGTGGACGCGGCCTTGTTCCTTACACTTGTATTGAGCAAGGCCGTGCCCACTAGTCAGTGATTCTGGCCGGGAACAAGCATACTGCACAACTGTGGTCCATTCCCAGTTTAGAAAACAAGAATCCTTTTAGCACACAGTGCATACATTGAGAGGACTGATAAGTCTGCAGTCACACAGAGTGACTACAGAATTATTATTTTAGACAGCACAACCCATTAAGCAATGATATTTGGGTGGTAAAATTAGTCCGCATTGGATTCCAGGAAAATCAGAGAGCGAGAGAAGCATTCACTTTATGGCTGGGATCCAGGTGGCGTGATGCAGTTCATCAGGGCTAATGCATCAGCTCTGAACTCAACTCTGACGACCGGACAGTCCTGTGTATCGGCCTGTGGATTATTGTTGGAGGGTTTTATTTTGGGTTATTAAAGATGGGAACCAGGATGTATTTTGTGTTTTATTGCAATTAAAAGATTTTTACTCGGTGTTGTGTTTTTTGTAATGTTTACATGAGATTCATAGTTTAACCCACTAAAGAGGGGGTCTAACATTAGCCTGACATTATGAATTTTCGGGCTTAGTGCCAGACACCAATACAAAGCTAACATTAACCCCTTTATTACCTAGCATGCCATTGCAATCAGTGCCACTGGGAGAGATGGGTAAAACGGCTGAAAATGGCACTGTTAAAGAATGTGCGATTTTCAGGGGCAGCTGCGGGCTGCAATTTTCAGCATGGGGGTCCAGAATGCTTGGGCCTTACGACGCAGAGAATCCCAGCCCCCTGCTGCCTGGGTTTTACCTTGGCTGGCAATGAAAAATAGAGCAAAGCCCACACATTGTTTTTTTTAATTATTGATTTAAATCATTATAAAAAAAAATGGGCTTCCCAGTATTTTGATTGCCAACCAAGGTAAAATAAGGCAGCTAGTGTGGCAGCCCGTAGCTGTCCACTTTATCTGTGCTGAGAATCAAAAATACAGCAAAGCCAAATTAAATTCTTATTTGTATTTTTTAATTATTTATTTTTACAGTACTATGATGTCAGTCAATGGGTGAGTGGCCCAACAGCCAATCACAGCCGCTGTCACAGAAAATAAGAATCTGTGATTGGCTGTTGGAGTAACCTGAAATCAGCTCTCACATTCTATCATCTACCATGCTAAAATGTATGGGATGATTCCAGATTACTCTAACAGCCAATCACAGACGCCCATTCTCTGTGATAACATCTGTGATTGGCTGTTATGACCTCCAGCAGTGAACACCCAGAAAGTTAAGGAATGGCTCTAGAAGTACAAGCAGGATGGACGCCCAGACACCGTTAAGTAAAATACTGCTGTTTAATGACTATTTTCTTTCATTTTACAGCTCCACCACAACCGAACCTAAACTGTAACACGGATGTCCCAGGGAAATCCTTGTTCGGGGTCTCTGGCCGAACTCTAGGTGTTTGGTACTGACCCTGAATTTTACAATTTGAGTTCGCCCATCACTACTTAGAACAGCTGGTAGCTATGTGAAGAGAGCTATACATCTGATAGAGACTTCCATCAACTGGAAAAAGTGTCAAGGGAGTGCTAACTACATGTATATTAAAGCGCTATGGCATATAAAGAAAAAATGCAAAATCAAGAACTTTGAGCATCTATTGTTAAAAATACATATATTAAATGGAAAAACTGTAAAGGTAACCAGTCATGTCAAAAAATGCTATTAGCCAGCAGACATGAGGTTAATCTGCAGAATAACCCCTTCACCACATGGCGATTTTCCATTTTTGCGCTCATATTTTTTCTCTTCTTTTCCAAAGAGCCGTAACTCTTTACGGTTTTTTTAATATAGCTGTATGAGGGCTTGTTTTTTTAGGACTAGTGTTATTTTTGAATGACACCATTCTTTTTACCATATAGTGTTATGGAAAATGGGCACAAAATTCCAAGTGTGGTGAAATTGCAAAAAAATATACAATTCCATGATTGTTTTTTTTTATTATTTACCATTTTCACTAGATGGTAAAACCGACCTGACAGTATGATTCTCTAAGGCAGTACGGTACATAAATATCAATATTTACCATATATCTAAAGTTTTTTTCTTTGTATTTAAGTAGTGAAAAAAATTTAAAGTGTTTGTCCCCCCAAATTTTTTCACGCTTTTGGTGCCATTTTACAAGGACCGTAACGTCTTTATTTTTTGGAATCTGGGAATAAGTGATGTCTTATTTTTGCAATCTAAGCTGACTTGTTACTGATACCATTGTTGGGTAGATGTGATGTTTAGATTGCATATTATTGAAATGTTGTGGCAGCCAAAAAAAACATAATTCTGTAGTTTTGGCATTTAGATTTTTTTCTCATTATGCTGTTTACTTATTGGATTAATTTTATTTCATATTTTGATAGATTGGACATTTTTGAAAATAGAATTATTCTTACCGTTAATTCGGTTTCTAAGGCCCTTCCACGACAGCATAGGAGGTTGCCTCTCCACGCCCTATTAGGGACAGGAAGCACAAGAGAGGTTAAAAGGACCCTCCCAGGAAATTGGGTGCTGTCGTGGAAGGGCTCTAGAAACCGAATTAACGGTAAGAATAATTCTATTTTCTCCAGGCCCCTTCCACGACAGCATAGGAGGAATACCAACAAATACAAATCTAGGGCGGGACCATAGCCTGCAGGACTTTCTTGCCAAAGGCCAAATCCCTGGTACAACCTAGGTCCAAACGATAATGTTTTGTGAAAGTATGCAGGGACGACCATGTAGCAGCAGTGCAGATCGGCTCAGGAGAAGCCCCGGCTTTTCAGCCCAGGAGACCGAGGTAGCCCTGGTGGAGTGGGCAGTAAATCCAGAAGGTATCGGCAGATGTTGAGACAAGTAGGATGCAGCAATGGCCCGTTTAATCCAGCTTGCAATGGTGCACTTTGCCACCTTCTTGCCCTTATTGGGACCAAAGGGCTGGACAAAAAGGTTGTGATCAACCCGCCAGGGCGCCATGACCTCCAGGTAACGAAGCACGATCCTGCGAACATCCAAAGAGTGGAACTCTTCCTCTTTTAGAGAACGAGGAGACTGACAAAAAGAGGGCAGGACAATGGACTGGGAACGGTGAAAATCCGAGTCCACCTTGGGGAGAAAAGAAGGGTCCAGCTGAAGGATGATGCAGTCATCACGGACCGTCAAATATGGCTCCCTGATGGACAGAGCCTGGAGTTCCCCTACCCGGCGGGCGGTCGTAATAGCCACAAGAAAAGCCGTTTTATGAGACAGTAGTCGAAGATCACAGGACGATAACGGTTCATAGGGGGAACAGGACAACCCAGTCAAGACCACATTGAGATCCCAGGCGGGAGCAAGGACCTTAATCCGTGGACGAATCCTAGAGGCGGACTCCATGAACCGTCGAATCCAGCGATGAGCGGCCAAATCCGCATCAAAAACGGAGCTGAGAGCAGAAACCTGGACCTTCAACGTGCTAGGCCGAAGGCCAAGGTCCAACCCTGCCTGGAGGAAATCCAAAATTTCAGAGACATTAGGATGGAGGGGATCCGGAGGCCGAGAACCACACCAGGAGGAGAATCTCTTCCAGACTTTATTGTAAATAGCATTGGTGACTGGTTTACGATTCTGTTGCAAGGTCGCCACCACCTTGGCAGACAAGCCCTGTGACTTCAACACACGGGCCTCAGAAGCCAAGCAGCTAAGCTGAGCCTCCGGGGATCCGGATAAAACAGAGGACTCTGCGACAGCAGACTGGGATCCGCTCCCAGAACCACAGGGCCGTCGACCCGAAGAGACATAATCAGATTGTACCAGCTCCTTCTCGGCCATAACGGAGCCACCAGGATCGTTGGAACCCCACCCGTTCTGACCTTCCGCAAGGCCTTTGCCAGGAGGGGAATCAAAGGGAAGGCATATGCCAGATGGAAGTCCCAAGGCCGTGAAAAGGCATCCACCCCCACTGCGTCGTCCCGAGGATCCAGGGAGAAATATGTTGTGACCTTGCGATTGGTGCTGGAGGCGAAGAGGTCGACATCCGGAGCACCCCATCGGGCCACCAGGGAGCAGAAAACGGCCTGATCCAGACTCCATTCGCCCAGATGAAGGTCTGTGCGGCTGAGAAAGTCCACCTGAATGTTCAAGGACCCTTTCAGGTGGACCCCCGAAAGAGACAGGAGGAACCGTTCCACCCAGGAAAATATTCGAGAGGACACTGACCACAGAGTCCTGGATTGAGTCGCTCCCTGATGACGAAGGTGAGCCACCGTGGAGACGTCCGAATATACCTTAACGTGGGAACCCTGTACCAGATGGGCTGCGGCCAGGAGGGCTTCCTCCACAGCCCGCAACTCCCTGTAATTGGAAGAGCGAGCCCTGATCAACTGGGGCCATAACCTTTGAAACGGGGTGCGGGCAACGACAGCCCCCCACCCCCTCTGGCTGGCATCCGCAGTGAGAGTGACAACCGGGGACTGATCCCAGGCCACCCCCCTCTGCAAGTTCCGGGAATCCAACTACCAGCGGAGGGACGAGGAGGCAAGACTTGAAACACGAAACCGCCTGTTGAGGGACGAAGGCAGGCCGTCCCAGCAGGAAAGGACATGGGCTTGAAGCGAGCGGGAGTGAGCTTGAGCCCACATGACCGAGGGGATGCAAGAGGTCATGGACCCCAGCACCAACATGGTGGTCCGCAGCGTGGGAGTGGACATCCGATACAGAGCGGAAACCTTGGCCTGCAGCAGCAACCGGTGGTCCTCCGGGAGAAAGGAAGCCTGAGCGTCGGAGTCCATCAGGACCCCGAGGAACCTCCTTTTGGTCGACACCTGGAGATGGGACTTCTGAAGATTGGGGATCCAGCCCAATGACTTCAGCACCCTGAGGGACTCTTCCACACCCCACTGGAGGGTCATCACGGATGGAGCGACAAGAAGAAAGTCGCCCAGATACGGCACCAGACAAATGCCCCGACCCCTCAGGAAGGCCACCACCTCCGCCATAACCTTCGAGAAGACCCTGAGAGCTGAGGAGATGCCAAAGGGAAGGACATTGAATCGAAAATGGAGAATCTCCCCGTTGCGCATAATCACAAACCTGAGGAACCGACGGTGGAGAGAATGAATAGGAACATGGAAGTACGCATCCCGCAGATCGATGGTAGCCATCTGGTGATGACAGACGATCAATGGAATCGCCGATCTGACAGACTCCATTTTGAAATGCCGGTAACGGACATGCCAGTTGAGGCGTTTCAGGTTGATGATCACCCGAGAATCGCCCGACGGCTTTTTGACTAGAAAGAGACGGGAATAGTGACCCAATCCTATGTCCGAAACCGGAACGGGGGAGACCACGTTGGCAAGCAGCATTTTGGAGTACAGGACTTTCTGAGCCGCCTTGGAAGGCAGCGCAGTGACCCGAAGACCCGGGGGGGGGTTCTGACACAAACTCGATGAGGAGGCCCCTGGAGATGACGTTCAACACCCACTGGGAAGTGGTGACCTCTCTCCACTGCGGGAGGAAGGCCGCCAGGCGACCCCCCCACCGGGATCGAGTCACTGCCTATCAGAGGGATGGAGTTTATGGGAGGGGACAAGGATATTCTTCCCTCTCCCTTTCTGGTAACTCCAGCAACCCGTCTTGCCCTTGCCTTTGGACTGGGAGGCCTGAGGCACCGAGGAACGAAAGGGCCGCTGGCGGACGGGCTTCTGCTCTGGGAGGGCCTTGCGGTCAGTCGCTTTTTCCAAAATCTCCTCCAAGGCAGGACCAAACACCATCTCCCCTTTAAACGGGAGGGAGCATAGCTTCAGAAGTGGAATCCCCACTCCACAACTTTAACCACAAAGCCCGTCTAGCAGAGATAGAAAGGACAGACGTCCTGGCTGCCAAACGGACCGAATCCGCAGAAGCATCTGCGAGAAAACAAGTCGCTTTCCGAAGCAACGGAAGAGACTTCAGGAGTTCCTCCCTAGGGGTACCTTGCGAAATATGAGCCTCCAGCTGGTCCATCCACTTAAGAAGTGATCTGGACACACACGTGGAGGAAATATTCGCCTGCATAAAGGCTGAGGACGCTTCCCAGGAGCGCCTCATAAAGCCCTTAATCTTCCAGCCTAACTGATCCTTGAGCTGGGTGTGTCTTCAAAGGGAAGTGCAGTCTTTTTGGCCACCCGGGCAACCTGCACATCCACTGCCCCACCCAGCGGAAACGTGACCCCGCCTCCCGCACCAGGTCCAGGGCAGGCCGCCATTGGAGACGTGCCCGCACGCTGCCCTGCAGGATCCCACCACCGGAATCCGGAAGAGACGCGCTCCCAGCGGGGGGTGCGCGCGCGCGACCGGAAGTCCCGCCCTCACAGCGTCACTTCCGGTCACTGGGCAGCGCGCAGTGCGCGGGAAGCAGCCGGCGGGCTGCACAGAGTGAGGCCGCCAGCTGGGGGACGCCATATCCCGCATCACCCCACCCCGATCCGGAGGGCCAGGCGGAGGGCCCACAGCTCCAGCCATGGGACCAGCAGAGGAGGAACCGAGACCCAAGCAAAGCTGTCCGGCAGCATGATGGTAAGCTGTAGTTTGCCGGCCCCCTACAGCATAGGACAAACCTCTCCATGCCCCATGGGGACAGGAAAGACACTGGCAGGTGGGAGGGTCCTTTTAACCTGTCTTGTGCTTCCTGTCCCTAATAGGGCGTGGAGAGGCAACCTCCTATGCTGTCGTGGAAGAGGCCTGGAGAAAGTAGCGATATCATATATAAATTTATATTCAATGGGACAAAGGGGGGGTGATTTAAACTCTTCCGGGATTTAAAAAAAAATAAAGTTTTCATATTTTTAAAAACTTTTTTATAATTTTTATTGCATTTTTTAGTCCCCTTATGGCCACTTTACACGCGGCAACAGGAAGATAGAAAACGGCAGGTATCGGAGACAATTCTACCTTTTACCTTCAAAACACCTTGAAGTGGCTGCGTGTAAATCAGGTATCTGCAAGGTGTTTTGAAGGTAAAAGGTACAATTGTCTCTGACACCTGCCGTTTTCTATCTTCCTGTTGCCGCGTGTAAAGTGGCCATTAGGGATCACTGATCACTTGTGGTATATGGAGAGACACATAAGCAATGCACTGTACAGCAGAAAGGATGACATTTTATGAACGCCAGCTCACGCCTGGAGTATACAATACATTTTTCATCATAGACATAGGAGTCATCAGCTGACCCCTAGCTGTCATGACAACCCATTGGTGTTCAATGATTACATCACAGGGACACCGATGGTAGCAGTGATTGACAAGCTTTCCGCCATGACATGTTAAATCCTGCTGTCAGAAATTGACAGCGGGATTTAACTAGTGAATAGCGGTGAGTGGCTCTACGAACTACCCTTGGCTATTAGAGGCAAATGTCAGCTGAAAATGTGCAGGGAAAGATGTGGGCTTAGTGTGTGAGACCGCATCCAAGGCAGGGACACGACATAGGGCCAACTAGTACATCCCAGGTCGTGAAGAGGTTAATCTATAGAAATGAAACAAATGCGCAATAGGGTCTTATCTCTATTATATAGAGGTATATGTATGGCGACAAGGGCCTGCTCACCTGATCTGGTTGTGTAACCCACAACAAGTATGAACGCTTAGTCAGTAGCTGCTGCTGGATCCACACATCCACGGGTCACCGCGGTCAAAAATCAGCATATAAGGACGAAGTGTCGTACGATCCACGCTGCTACCAAAGGAAGATCAGGACGATGGATCATCTGGTTTAAGTATTCAACCAGATGATCCATTGTCCTGGTCTTCCTTTGGTAGCAGCGCGGATCGTACGACACTTCGTCCTTATATGGTGAAGAGGTTAATAGCATGCTAAAACTGCGAAAGCTCAAAAACTAGGACGAGTGAAATTAATTTCCTCCGGGTAGCCAGGCTTTCAATGCGGAAAGAAGTTGAGTTTGAGAGCACCATTAACCTACAGATTAACCTCATATCTGCAGGTAAATAGCATTTTGTTGACATGACAGGTTCCTTTTAAATCTACTTTGAGTAACTATACTGCAAAATGTATCCTTACAGGTAACATGTGGAGATGTAGCTTCACCCATTTGGTCCTTGCAGCATCTTCAGATTGCCTCTGCTTGCATTAAAATCCCCAGGGCTGTCATACTGGGCCAGGACTTCTAACTATGATGAAGGCCTGGGACAGTTCTGTTCAAGCTTATGAAAGGTCATGGCATCATGACATCACGGTGTGCACTTTGACATTGCATGCACATGTACTTTTCTGGGCTCCATCAAAGCAGAAAATCCCTTTTTAGCATGCAAAGCCTGGCGATTTCGGTGTAAGCTGCTGAGACCTGAAGATGCTGTGACGGATGATGTGGATCCATGGGGCAAAAAAAGTGACTGGTGAAATGTACTGAATGTTTTTTTTTTTTTTTTTACATATGTTTATTATCCTTTGGAGAATCTAATAAGGGCCATTGAATCCACAGAGAATAATTTATGTGTGAATTAAATTTTCCGGGAAGAATTGTGCAGACAGGCAAAATAAATTTTGCCTGATTCCCTTATTTCTAGTAGCAAGTATAAATGACTTAAAGGGAACCTATATATATATTTTAGTCCAGCATCAATGTAGGCTCAAATCATTTATGTAGGTCAGTTCTGAATGGTCAGTAAACAGCATGCTTTAAAATTAGAAACAAGAAAACAATATTGATATGAATCCCTAGTTTAAGAGAACAGATTAAAAGAGTAAAGTAATTAAATGTATTTAGTATTGAGAAGAGACATCTAAGTGGGTACATAATTAACTTGTACAAATGCATTAATGACTCTTACAAAAAATGTTTACATGTCAAATCCTCTCAAAAGATATGAGAGGCACCCACTCCATCTGAAGAGAAAGTGTATTCTCCAGAGGTGGCAAGGCTTACCAGGAGAACTGACTCACACTGGCGTATAATATGGCCGATATTTTATCTGATAGCACTCACTCCAATTTTATACTATGGGGCCATGATGAATCAACATGAGAAAAAAAATCACTGCACGCTGCAATTTCCAGAGTGTATCGGACAGTGCACACACATAAGTCTATGTCATCTGAGCACAGTCTAATATATGCCGATGCAGGCAAATGAGAAGATAGAGAAATTAAGTCCCCCATCCTCTCAATACGTGTGCTCTGATTCTCGCATGTTAGAGAATCGTATCACAATAAATTGACAGCTCAAATTCTGAGCAGAGTTTAAGCTGAATGTCATTTTCATAATTCACTCTATTCTATCACGCGAGAGAATACACACTAGTATGCGTGTACCCTTAACATGTAGACTGGTCCAACTCAGGAACTGATCAAAAGAGATAAGGGTTTCAAAAGGTTTAGCTTATGTTTTAAGTGGATTACAAAATTATTCACTTTCCCCCTCCCCAGTGACCCCCCCCGCGATATTTTTCTTGTTTCGCTACCTTACAAACCGGAATTTCACAAGTTTTGTCTGACAGTTTGCATCAGTTCTACAACTAGTGAACATTTTGTTTTCTTTTTATTATGAAGCAATCGATAACTATGACAAAATAACTGAAAACTTCAGTGTGTACAACTATTCACCCCATAAAGTCAGTACTTTGTGGAGCCTCCTTTTGTGGCAATTACAGCTGTAAGTCACTGTGACTAAGTCTCTATGGAGCTTTTCACATCTGGCCATTGGGATATTTATCCTTTCCTCAAAGCAAAACTGCTCTATCCTTCAAGTTAGATGGTTTCCTCTGGTTGGTGCTGGTAATTGTGGCTATAAACCAGCTGCCTTCCCATGTGTGCCCTGTCACAGGCCTAGGCATTGACTTCTCCACTCTCCTGGCCGTCAGTAGCTTTTTTCTGATTTCCCACTGTGACACAGCTTGTCACATGACCTAGTGCCTTTTGCGTCTTCTTCCTACCAGCCTTTATTGTTCCCATTTTTAGGTCATCAGATGGCAATGTTCATTTGCAACATCTTATTATACACTAACTTCTTACAACAGCACCGCTATAGCCAATTACTAGGTGCAAAATTGCTATGACTTCCAAACAGGGCAGACATTTGATCCAGTGCTGACGCAAACCTCTTCAGCAGCTTGCGCCGAGTCCAACGGGTCATTAGAAGGTAAGTATGATATCATTTATTATTCAGAGTGGAGTACCTGCCAATGTCAGCAGATCACGCGGCTATTATAGGGCCCATGAGTCCAGGGGGCCCAGTGCCAGCACAGGCACTGAACCAACCCCTCATCATTGCACATGCCAATATAATTGAGAGCAATGATCAAAAGAGAGCAAGGAGCGCTCCCTCTCTCCTCATTCTATTGCTGTACCTGGGCACAGCATCTCAGCACAGCAGGGAATGAAGACATAATTACTGCATGCCACTGTTGTAAGGTGTGCAGAGCACAGGACACAGCGAGGTCAGAACGGAGCAGTAGGAGAACAGAAGAGAGATGAGTATGTAATCAATTAGTGAGTACACGGTGGCCAGAGGATTATGGGTTGCATTGTAATATTTATTCATTTATATGGCACTATTAATTCCAGAGCGATTCACATTCACATTTGCAACACTGTCCCTATTGGGGCTCACAATTTAAACATCCTATCAGTATGTGTTTCAAATGTGGGAGGAAACTGGAGAAAACCAATGGAAATACGGGGAGAACATACAAACTCCTTGCAGATGTTGTCCTTTGTGGGATTTGAACCCAGTACCCCAATGCTGCAAGGCTGCAGTGCTAACCAAGAGCCACCGTGCTGCCCCTAATTAAATTATATAGAAGACTAGCTGTAGTACCCGGCTACACCCGGGTTAATAGATAACTGATGTTAGCTATAACAAAATAGAATTTGAATATGTCATATTAATGAACTGTAAGAAAGTAGAAGCTGAGCTATGATTGATTGCTATAGGCAGCCTAATAAATCTCCAGTCAACAGTAAACCCTCCCCCTGGCCGGGCAGTATATGTTACCTCACACATACACATAATAGACAGCTCATGTGACTGACATCTGCCTTAATTCCCTATATAAAAGGAAGGTTTTTGTATTATCGGGATTCCTCCGCGCTGACCTCAGGAGACAATTTTTATTTTATTCTTTATTGTCTCCTGAGGTCAGCGCGGAGGAATCCCGATAATAAAAAAACCTTCCTTTTTTATCCTGGACGGGATCTGCAGCGACCCTTTACGTTAACAGGTTGGTTGTGAACCCTTCACAACCTGAGTAGGTGAGTGGATTACTGCCATATTAACCCATTGTATCCACATGTATTGCTCTATTGTGCGCTCTCCCTCCCCTTATATATTAATTCCCTATATGGCACATGTGTTGCACATTGGCTGTTTTTAATCAGATGTTTATGTTTGGAAATTAAAGATAGCACACGTATGAGGCGAGTTGTGTGAGGTGATTTGTGCACATCTGTGTCTGTCTGTGTGGTGTGTGTGTCCCTGGGGTGTGTGTATGTGTGTGTCCCTGTGGGGTTAGTGCATGTGTCCCTATAGGGTGTGTATGTGTGTGTGTCCCTGTGGGGGGGGGTCTGTGTGGTGTGTGTCTCTGTTGTGTGTGTCTCTTTGTGGTGTGTGTGTGTGTCCCTGTGGGGTGAGTTCATGTGTCCCTATAGGGTGTGTGTGTCCCTGTGGGGTGAGTGCATGTGTTCCTATGGGGTGTGTATGTGTGTGTGTCCCTGTGGGGGGGGGTCTGTGTGGTGTGTGTGTGTCTTTGTGGTGTGTGTGTGTGTCCCTGTGGGGTGAGTGCATATGTTCCTATAGGGTGGCTATGTGTGTGTGTCCCTTTGGGGGGGGTCTGTGTGGTGTGTGTGTCTGTGTTGTGTGTCTCTTTGCGGTGTGTGTGTTGTGTCCCTGTGGGGTGAGTGCATGTGTCGCTATAGGGTGTGTGTCTCCCTGTGGGGTGTGGGGGTGTCTCTGTGTTGTGTGTGTCTCTTTGTGGTGTGTGTGTGTTTGTTTGGGTGTGTGGTGAGTATCCAATGTTGGGGCTGCACCTTAGCGACTATACACTTGCTGTTACTCTTTGTGTGCGTGTGGTGTGTATACATGTCCCCGTGTGAGGTGAATAATGTTGGGGCCCCACCTTAGTGATTATATGCTGGTATGTGCTGTTAGTCTTTGGTGCTATCATTAAGCCCCTCTCATTCACAACTGTCAACTGGTAACTGTCACTTTTTCCCCATTATGTAGATAGGGGCAAAATTGTTTGGTGAATTGGAATGCGTGGGGTTAAAATTTTGCCTCACAACATAGCCTATGACGCTCCCGGGGTCCAGACGTGTGACTGTGCAAAATTTTGTGGCTATAGCTGACAGCTGTCGATTTTCCTCCAACACTTTTCCATTTCACTTTTTCCCCATTATGTAGATAGGGGCAAAATTGTTTGGTGAACTGGAATGCGCAGGGTTAAAATTTCGCCTCACAACATAGGCTATGATGCTCTCGTGGTCCAGATGTGTGACTGTGCAAAATTTTGTGGCTGTAGTTGCGACGATTTAGATGCCAATCCCGGATATACATACACACACATTCTGCTTTATATATTAGATTAGAGGCTGTATTATACTATATGGAGAACTATTGAGGTTGTATTATACTACATGGAGGACTATGGAGGCTGCATTATATCATATGGAGGACTATGGAGGCTGCATTATACTATATTGAGGTTGCATTATATCATATGCAGGACCATAAAGGCTGCATTATACCTTATGGAGGACCAACGAGGCTGCATTATATTGTATAGAAAATTATAATGACTGCAGTATACTATATGGAGGACTATAGAGGCTGCATTGTACTATATGAAGGACTATGGAGGCTGTATTATATAATATGGAGGATTATAGAGACTGCATTACTTTGAAGACTATAGAGGCTGCATTATATTATATGGAGGAATATAGAAGTTGCATTATACTATATTGAGGACTATGGAGGCTGCATTATATTTTATGGAGCTACATTATAGTATAGCATGGCTGTATGACATAATATGGAGGCTGCAATATATTATATTGAGGACTATGAAATCTGCATTATAGTATATGAAGGCTACATTATATTATATGAAAGACTATGGAGGTTTCATTATATTATATGGAGGACTATAAGAGGTGCATTATAATATATAGAGAACTATGGGTGAGCATTATATTATGTGGAAGACAATATGGGCATATTATACTATATGGAGGACTATGGGGTTTATTATATCATATGGAGGACTATGTGAGGCCTATTACAATATGAAAGGCTATGTGGGGCCATTATAATATTTGAAAGTCTTTGCGCAGGGCATTATAATATTTGGACAGCTTTAAGGATGCCTTTATGCTTTATTGAGGCCTTTTGGAGGGCCATTATGCTGTATGCAAGTAATTATACAATGTGAAGGCTTGTATGAGGTCCATCATACTATGCGGAGGACTGTGTGGGGGCCATTTTTGTATTTACAGTAATAATAGAGACTGTATGTAGGCCCCTTATACTGTATTGAGGGCTGTGTGGGGGTCACAGTTGAGGATCATACTGTATTGGGGTCAACATTCATTGCCTAGGTAGTTGAAGAGGGGTACAATAAGGTCATCATGCCATGCCTGTGGGGGGTATTGTGGAGTAATTTATTGTGGGGATATCATAGTGTTTGTGGGACACTTTTTGTTGGCATCATACTTTATGGCTGCAATGAAAGGTGAATATAAGGGCTTCAGTAAGAGGAAAATTACTTTGTAAGGGCTGCACAGTTATGAGATATGCTATTTTGTGACCCATATGAATATTATTATTATTAATAATATTGCTTTGGGGGCGAGGAAGTAACAATTAGAAATTCTGCTATGGAACCCGACAATTTCTATGTATGCCCTTGATGAAAAAGATCCTCATTGGCATTATTGGATTATGTAAATATGTCCATTGAGCTTCAGATCTGTTTGCTCATTTAATTATAATTACACCATGTAATGCTCATTGACGATCTAAATTGTTAATCGTTGTTTGTTTCGAAATTTTCCGATGCAATGGGATTTCTTAGCCTTTATGTGTTTCACGATATACCGTATACTATAATAAATCATGTCAGTTGTGTTCGTAACGGTCATTATAGAGCAATACATAACATACTGTGTAGTAAAGTGTCATAACCTTCACAATTTGCTGAAAGTTTCCAAGGAAACACCTGGCAGAAATTCTATGATTTGCGATTTGGCATATTCCTCTGTGGTTTTTTATCAGTTGAAACTAAAGCAATTCATCTAATCATTTAATAGAAAAGACCCACCAGAATGAATCATTTTGAAGAACTTGTGGCAGAAGACGGGAGCTTCTCTCATAAGTAGATCTTTGTTCTTGGTGCGTTATATTTAACACAAAGAAGGAAACACCCATTCATGTTACCCAAAACCTCATAAACATCTGCAAGGTGGAGCCACAACAACCACAGTCTTCTAGTTATGAAAACATGGCAATAAAATCAGAATTAAGCCAGATAACAAAATACCTCCATGTGTTTCCATTTGATTTCTGAAAATGTATGAAGCAGTAAGTACAGAGAATTAAAAAAAAAATTGTATTCAATAACTTTGCGGAATTCTCCATAAATGTGATTCAATGTAAAGTGCTGCAAAGCCTCTAACTCCCCTGAAAAGACACATGACACTATGAAGTCTTCTAAGACTGTATCCAAACCCTTTCAAGCTCTTTAATTAAACGATGAAGAAATCAATCTGTGGAGGATCGAGATCAAGTAGAATTTCTTGAAAGGCTCGGTTTTTATGT
>JARQOC010000006.1:141965031-142018418 GCA_033576535.1 Allobates femoralis
ATGCTCGGTTTCATGTGAATTTAAACATTTTGAAATTTGATTTATGATACATGGAATGAAAAAAGTGAATTGCCTGGCACCATTTCCCACATTGCTGAAAGTGTTAATGTCATTTCAGTGAAAAAAAAAAAACAATATTGCACTGGTTGTTAATGATGGGTCACATACCGTAGTACCTAAAATAATGTTTTTTTTTACATATGACTTATTTTCTCAACTTTTTTTGTGTGCTTTTAAAAACCTACATTTTAGGTCTGTGTGAGCATGGCCAACAGCTGATAGGGAGCAGTGCAATGTGACAGCAGTGCAGGGACAAGAGGGATCCTGAGCTGTGTGGGAAGCCAGCAGGGAAGGGGCCAGATGACAGATCAGAGAAGCTTGTCCAATGAAAGTGCAGAGGAGTTTGCAGTGATCCTGACATTCTGACATTGCTCAGCAGTGTGCTGTAGCCTGAGGAAATCTGATACACTGTCACCTCATCAGCTGCAATCAGAAGCTCACACAATGTGTAGGCCACGCCCCCTCCCTTATATGGTTATGTGGCAATATTCAGTGTGAACAAGGATCTGACTGAGAATGAACATATGTCGTCTTCAGACACAGCCTAGTGAGGAAACCTTGTGGAAGGTGTATTAATGGTTTTCCACCAGATTTCCCTTATAAAGTATATTTGAAAATGTATTAAAATCTCTTGTTCTACATTATTATTATTAAATAAAAATTTAAATGAAGCATCAGAGAGCAGACTAACATAATTTGCATTGCCATACAGGCCTTCTCCTATTGCCCTGCATCTTTGACAACCTATGGATTTTCATACCTTGTACACTGATGTTCAGTACCTGGGTCATAACCGATCAGCACTTCCCAGTGAATTTGTATGGCAGTGTCTTTTTCCACTGTCAAAGGCTTAGCCCAGCTTCTGTATAGTATATGCTCTTATGGTCAGCATGAGTCCTCTATTAGAGATTAGTGAACCTTTTGAAGTTCAGGTTCGCTTTGCGAAACACCAAGAAGTTTGCTGAACAGTTCGCTGAACCTGTCGAACCCCATTAATTTCAATGGGAAGCAAAACCAAAGGCATAGAAAACACCATTAGGGGGTCCCAAAAGCTGCCACAATAGCTCAAATTAGGGGCAGACACCAGGAAGAGTGCCATCTACTGCAAAAAGTTCAATGTTTATCATGGTGCGTTATGGATGCATGGGACAAGACATGGTCCAGTATTTTAAGCTGCAACACTGATCAGGAACAGGGAGATTGGTAACAAGTATAAGCAAGGTGCTCAGAAAGCCCTGCTAAATTCAGGAAACACACAACAAGAAGACCAAAAGAACAGTCTCCACATTTCAAAACATTAGCGCCAGACACCACAAAAGTTGCCACCAATTGACCAAAAATTAAAATTGCATAATAGTATAGCATGCATGCATATCATATGGTCTGGAACAGGGCCTGGACTAGCATTTGAAGGTTTAACATTGATCAGGAACAGGGGGATGAGTGACACGTGTAGGCCTGTTGGGCTGGGGGCTCTCATACTTAATGCAACAGCTTTAATATATTTTAAGCTGTACCTCACTCAGGTGCCACAATTATCAGTTTCATTGAGTATCACAGGAAGAATTTTTCAGCTGATTCAGTGACATTTGTAGGCCTAGTGGGTTGGGGGCCCTCATACCTCATGCAACAAGTCCAATAAATGTTATGTTACATCACATTCAGGTGTCACAAATCTCAGTTTCATAGAATGTTATAGAAAGAATTATTCAACTGGGTCAGTGACATGTATAGGCCTCATAGGCTGGGGACCTTGATACTTCATGCAACAGCGCCGATATATGTTATGGTTCGCTACACTCGGTGCCACAATTATCAGTTTCATAGACTATTACAGGAAGAATTATTCAGCTGGGTCAGTGACAGGCATAGTGCTCAGAAAGCCCTGCTCAATTTAGGAAACCAACAAGAAGGAGACCCAAAAAGAGTCTCCAAATTTAAAAAAATTTCAGGCCAGATTTCACAAAAGTTGCATCAATTGACCAAGAGTAAAAATTGGATATTGGTGAGATCAATGCAGCACACTGAAAAGTACAACATAACCTAGTCTGCCCAGTTTACAACTGGGGAGGAAGGAAAAATCCTTGGAGATCCATGACAGGGGTCAGGCAGATGCACCTTTCCTTCAAGAGCCCTCCTGCAGCGCTGAAGACAAGTTTTTAGAGAACGCTGTCTTCCAGCATGCCAAAACCTTCAAGGCATGACTGGCGAGCTCAGGCCACTCCTTCATTTTTGAAGCCCAAAATACAAAGGCGTCCAACCCCCTCAAGGTGGCATGGATATTGTGCTCTACATACTACTGCACCATCCTCTCCAGTCATTCACTATGTATCAGACTTGTACTCATTTCTGCTTGTGGACGGGCTGATTTAAAATTTGGTCAAACAACTCCCAGAAATTGCTTCTGACAGTTAAACTGCTGCTAAGTTTCTGTGTTGACAACTTGACATTCCCCGAGATGGAAGTGTAGATGTGCAAAGCGTACTGTATCCCTCACTGCTGTCTTGGGGAAAACCAGTCCTAACATTGTCTACAAGCGTTTTTGATACTCCGGCATGTGCGTATCCCAGTCCAGGGTGGGAAGCATGTGGCTAAACTTACTCTTGTTCCACGGATTGAACAGTGTGTCAACCCAGTAGTCATTGCTAATTCGATTCCTAACAATATTGGCATCATGTTGCAGATAATGCAGCAAGAAGGCGTTCATGTGTCTGATGCATCCATTCAGCCCAAGTCCTTGTTGTGTTGGTAGCGAGGTAACAATATCCTTCCTCTGTCCTCTCCCTCCAACATTGGAAAACAGAAAGGGGAATAATTTTATTCTTCATGTCTTAACTGTTCTGTGCCCATCACCTCTTCAGCTTTATCCTCCTGCATTTCTTCCTCAGCTCCTGCAGCTTAACTAACAGTTTTTCTAGTATCAAGAGCCCCCCTCTGTCACTCTGCTCCACCCCCCTATGCCACCCACCTGTGTGACGAGAGTCCAGACCTAAGAGATATTAGTATTCCTTCCGCATCCTCCTCTTCTTTTTCTTCTTCCTCTGGGACCAACACATCATCCCACAGATGTCTCATAGTTTGCTCCACTATGTAGATGACCAGAATAGTGATAATGATGGCATCATCGGTGCTAATCATCTAAATAGCCATGTCGAAAGAGTGCAGAAGGGTGCTTGATCTGTGCCCAGTCTGCAAACGTCAGTTGCACCACCTTCGTCTTGCTTTGACTCACTTTATGCATCATGACATACTGCGCAAGGGCTTGTCGCTGCTGTCACAGTTGCTGCAACATGTGCAGAGTAGAAATCCATCATGTTGGAACATCACATATATCAACTGGTTAACTGGTTCTCTGACCTCTGCAGTGATGTTAGTCGATGAGCTGCCAGGTGAGAATGGTGGAAGTGCCTCCTGCTGCAGCTTATTCAGGCCAGGATAGTGGAGTAGATAAAGCTGTATCAGGTTGAAGATGTGAGCCATGCATGGCATTTGTGTAAGTTTTCCCCAGCGTAGGGCTGCCACCAGGTTCAGACCATCATTGTCCTCGGCCTTCCATGCTTCCAGGGTTAGTGGAGACAGCCATTGGTCAAATTCGGCCTGCATAACAATCTACAACTCTTGAGCTGTGTGACTGACATCTCCAAGGCATTTAATCTTAACCTTGTCTGATGGTGGTGAGCCCTGCCAATTCAGTACAGAGCTGGTGGGATTCTCTTGGGACTGTTGGATCATTAGGGGAGAGGTCAAGGGCATAGCTAGAGACCCCAGAGGAGGTAGTCCACCTCCTCTGGGGTCTCTAGCTAGTCCAGGTAGAAGCAGTGGAAGAAGCAGTCTTGGGGATTTTGAGACTTGGAAGTAGCCCCTTTCCCACCTTATCCTACAGCCACCAGAGTCACCCAGTGCCCAGTGAGTGAGATGTAACATCCCTGGCCATGTTTGCTCATCTAGGTGTCAGTGGGGATATGCACCCTGTCACTGACATAGTTTCTCTAGGAATCGGTGATGTCTGTGAGATGCTGATGTTCTACAGTCACAAATTTTTAGAGAAGTAATGGTGACTTGGCAAATGGAACTGGGGATCTGCGACAGCCATCAACTTTTGGAAACCATCTGTATCCACCATGCAGAAAGGCAGCATTTCTATGGCCAACAAATTGTAGACAGTGACGTTAAAGATCTTTGCTTTGCGATGTGTAGGAGGAAATAATCTTTTACATGATCACAATTGTGGGACCGAGAACTGGCTGCTGTGATGAAAGAGGGTGGAGAAGGGTGTATCCAACAAACTGCTGGACTGTCAAGGAGGTGCAGACAGAGATTATATGGTGGGTTGACAAAGAAGTGGTGTGCTCGGTGTCTTAGATCAATCAAAAACAGCAACCATGTACACTTTCATAACAGCTTGACAAGCTCTCACTTCCCCCGCGTGTAATGGGTAAACAATTTGAAGTCCTATGTCTGGAGACCTGTGTGACAACACTTGCCATGGTGACAGAGGAGGAAGAAGCAGCAGAAGTTGATGTGATGGATGGTTTATGGTGAGGCCCGGTAGACCCCATATTAGTGCAGTCATTTTGCCAGAGTAATAGATGTTGCTGGGTCATCTGCCGATTCATGCATATACTCAGGGCTTTTTTTGTACCGGAACGGGCCGGTACGCCGTACCGGAAAATCCGGGAAAACCTGGTGCGATCCGGTACGGCGTACCGGAATATCTGCTGCCTGCCGCCAGTAATGATGACACGGAGCTCAGCGGCTGCAGAGGGAGAGATGACGGAGCGGACACCGGAGGAGCCAAATAGCACCGAATACCGGCGGGGCAGGAGAGGAGCAACGGCGAAATACATGACAAGCCTCGCCTACCGAGAGCGCTGATTGGTGGGTTGCAGGGGTGGTGGTGGCCATCAGTGGTGGCGTAATTCCAGGGGGATTCGGTGGGTGACAGGAATGTGTGCGGCAGGAGCCGAGGCATGGGAGCCGGACACCGGGGCTGTGAGCAGCCGCTGTGCAGCGTTACCGCCGGGGCCCCGGGCACAGTGCGGCAGAGGAGATGAAGAGAGGACAGCAGAAGGTGCAGTGTGCTGTCCAGCCAGGTTGTGTGTTGTGGCTGTGTGTGTGCATGTGTGTGTGCAATGTGTGTGTGTGCAATGTGTGTGGTGTGTGCAATGTGTGTGTGTGAAATGTGTGTGCAATGTGGTGTGTGTGTGCAATGTGTGTGTGTGCATGTGTGTGTGTGTGCAATGTGTGTGTGTGCAATGTGTGTGTGTGCAATGTGTGTGTGTGCAATGTGTGTGGCTGTGTGGTGCAGAGTCAGACAGCGTGGAGGATAAGTAAGTGTAATAGTGTAATGTAAATAAAGATAAAGTTGGCTGCACTGTGCTTGTGATGGGGGCCTCCAGCCTCTGTCCTCCTGCCCTCACACCTCCAGCCTCTGTCCTCCTGCCCTCACCCCTCCAGCCTCCGTCCTCCTGCCCTCACCCCTCCAGCCTCCATCATCCTGCGCTCACCCCTCCAGCCTCAGTCATCCTGCCCTCACCCCTCCAGCCTCCGTCATCCTGCCCTCACCCCTCCAGCCTATGTTCTCCTGCCCTCACCCCTCCAGCCTCCGTCCTCCTGCGCTCACCCCTCCAGCTTCCGTCAACCTGCGCTCACCCCTCCAGCCTCCGTCCTCCTGCCCTCACCCCTCCAGCCTCTGTCCTCCTGCCCTCATCCCTCCAGCCTCCATCCTCCTGCCCTCACCCCTCCAGCCTCCGTGCTCCTGCCCTCACCCCTCCAGCCTATGTCCTCCTGCCCTCACCCCACCAGCCTCCGTCATCCTGAACTCACCGCTCCAGCCTCCGTCCTCCTGCGTTCACCCCCCCCACAGCCTTCATCCTGGTCTAACCGCCTGCCCACCATATACTGTGCTGCTACCCACTGAGCCATCATACTTTGCCAACCACTGAGCCACCGTGCAGTGCTAACCACTGAGCCACCGTGCAGTGCTAACCACTGAGCCACCGTGCAGTGCTAACCACTGAGCCACCGTACAATGCTAACCACTGAGCCACCGTACAATGCTAACCACTGAGCCACCATATACAGTACTAACCACTGAGCCACCATATACAGTGCTAACCACTGAGCCACCATATACAGTGCTAACCACTGAGCCACCATATACAGTACTAACCACTGAGCCACCGTATACAGTGCTAACCACTGAGCCACCATATGCAGTGCTAATCACTGAGCCACCGTATACAGTGCTAACCACTGAGCACCGTATACAGTTGCTAACCACTGAGCCACCGTATACAATGCTAATCACTGAGCCACCATATACAGTGCTAACCACTGAGCCACCATATACAGTGCTAACCACTGAGCCACCTTATACAGTGCTAATCACTGAGCCACCGTATACAGTGCTAACTACTGAGCCACCATATACAGTGCTAACCACTGAGCCACCGTATACAGTGATAACCACTGAGCCACCATATACAGTGCTAACCACTGAGCCACCTATACAGTGCTAACCACTGAACCACCGTATACAGTGCTAACCACTGAGCCACCATACAGTGCTAACCACTGAGCCACCGTGCAGTGCTAACCACTGAGCCACCGTGCAGTGCTAACCACTGAGCCACCGTACAATGCTAACCACTGAGCCACCGTACAATGCTAACCACTGAGCCACCATATACAGTACTAACCACTGAGCCACCATATACAGTGCTAACCACTGAGCCACCATATACAGTGCTAACCACTGAGCCACCATATACAGTACTAACCACTGAGCCACCGTATACAGTGCTAACCACTGAGCCACCATATACAGTGCTAATCACTGAGCCACCGTATACAGTGCTAATCACTGAGCCACCGTATACAGTGCTAACCACTGAGCCACCGTATACATAAGCTAATCACTGAGCCACCATATACAGTGCTAACCACTGAGCCACCATATACAGTGCTAACCACTGAGCCACCTTATACAGTGCTAATCACTGAGCCACTGTATACAGTGCTAACTACTGAGCCACCATATACAGTGCTAACCACTGAGCCACCGTATACAGTGATAACCACTGAGCCACCATATACAGTGCTAACCACTGAGCCACCATATACAGTGCTAACCACTGAACCACCGTATACAGTGCTAACCACTGAGCCACCGTACTATGAGTGTATGCCCTTGTGAGTGTATGCCTTCCCCCTGAAAATAAGACCGGGTGCAACGTTCGGAGCAAACATATTAATATATTAAATATATTAATCTCACCGGAGCCTGATGGCAGCCCGCCTCCAACCCCGCCCCCAGGCCCCCCCCCCTCCCTCGGCTCCGAGAGGCGTACCAGGAAATATTTTTTTACAAAAAGCACTGCATATACTTCATATAAAAAACACCCTGGAGTCAGGCCAAGATCAAAATCAAAGTGCTCTTTATTAAAATTGACAACATAATTGCCGTGATTAAAGTGATGCCAAGCTGGCACACGAGACAGGTGACCACATGACGTTTTACACAGTACATACAAGTATACCAGTCAAATGCTATGCTGCCTGCACAAAAGATGTAACCAGTACAATGCCCCAGGAACTGGGTGCATAACAGGCAAGCATACAAGAATGTAATAAACAAGTGTCAGTTCATGAGTCCTAAGTGTTACCTGTCCGTGGCCGCCGCCCCCTTACGTGTTTCGCAAAGGCTTCCCTCCTCGACAGGTAACACTTAGGACCATGAACAGACACTTGTTTATTACATTCTTGTATGCTTGCCTGTTATGCACCCATTTCCTGGGGCATTGTACTGGTTAAATCTTTTGTGCAAGCAGCATAGTATTTGACTGGTATAATTGTATGTAATGTGTAAAACTTCATGTGGTCACCTGTCTCGTGTGTCGGCTTGGCATCACTTTAATCACGGCAATTATGTTGTCAATTTTAATAAAGAGCACTTTTATTTTGATTTTGGCCTGACTCCAGGGTGTTTTTTATATGAAGTATATGTTGATTGGAGAGCCTTATATTTTACAAGGGTTTTTTGAAACTGCGATTCACGCATATATTAGACAAATTGTTAGGTTTTTTGCCTCTACTAAATATTTTTTTACAAAGTTGGTAAATAACGTGAGTTGGGTCATCCATTGTTGTCTCAAAAAAAGCCCAGGCTAGGCAACATTTGCTGCCCCTGAGAACTGTAGATATGCGACCGCTGCAGTCTACAGCCAGAATTGTGACTGAGGATCCAGTGCTTGTTGTGGTTGCAGCACTCAGTCTCTGTGCGGGAAGGCAAAACCAAACCTCCTCATCTTCCTCCTTCTGCACCTTGTCTGTTGAGCTACTCAGCTGCATGACTCTGGGTTTATTCCAAGTGTGATCTCGAACCTCATCATCATCCTGTCTATTGTCTCACTCCTCACCCTAAGAGGCACCTTTTTCCTCTTCCTGCCTTGAACCCACAGTATAGTGCAGGTGCTCCTCAGATATCTGAGTCTCGCCATCATCATCACCTCCACCACCGGGGGTTAGCATCTGTTGACAAGGGTCTGGATTCTGCTCAAACCCTACTTTGTCCGTCCTCAGATCCAATGCCAAAAGATTTTGTGTATCGGTACAAATACTTTCTTTCTCTGGAGTCTGTGAATCTTTTGAGCAGACTTCTGATGCCCATTTTGTGTTTTTTCCATAGTCAGTTGTGCGGTTGGAGAGTTGTGACACAGAGGGAAACATGGGTAATTGGGGCACCACCTCTGAGGACTGTGTGTGATATAGAGGAGGAGGAGAGGCCTCTTGATGCAGTGCTTGCCATGAACTGTAGCAGAAGCTCTTTTTGGACCGCATCCACAAGTCGTATTTCTCTGCTGCTTGCAAACATCCAATGACAGAAGTTGTCACTTAGCTCTGGGATATGATGAGCCAGTGTTTGGTCAGCACAGCTTTCAGTAACATTGGCAGTAGCTTGAATCCCATGTATACCTATTCCCCTTTCCACCACAACCTCAGGATTTTCCACTCATGTTTAATGCACACAGATTAGGAAAGCACTTGTTTGAGGCCCAATAAAAGGTTATTTGACAACAGACACAGACAGAGATTTGACAATGAGTTTTTTAGGCCAATAAAAGCCTGTTAGGGAAACCACAATTATTTGGCAATGACTTCTTTCAGGGAAAAAAAGGACAATATTTTAATGTAACGACAAATATTTGGCAATAACTTGTTTCAGGCAACAAAAAGCCTTTTAGGGGAAACACAAAGATTTGGCAATGACTTTTTTGAAGCCAACAAAACCTATTAGGGGAACAGCAAAGATTTGAAAATCACTTGTTTGAGGCCAAAATAAGCCTTCAAGGGGAACCACAAATATTTTGCAATGACTTGTTTGAAGCCATAAAAAGCCTTTTCAGGGGAGACACAAAGGTTTGGCAATCACTTGCTTGAGGCCAAAAGAAGTCTTTTATGGGAAATACAAAGATATGGAAATCACTTGTTTGAGGCCACCAAAAAGCATTTTTAGGGGAAATAGAAAGATTTGATAAACACTTGTTTGAGTAAAAAAAAAATCCTTTTAGGGGCACCACAAAGATGTGGTAATCACTTCTTGTATGCAGATTTGGCAATGCACACAGATGAACATCTGCAATTAAAAAGATCGACTGACTCCAAGACGAGAGTCTTAAAATGCTACCATTCTGGGCTATTTGTAGTCCTGCAAATTCTTGTCTACATGGCTTTACAAGCAGGAAATGCTTCCATATAGTAAATAAACAGACAGTACCAGAGGACTTGCTATCTTCTTGTAGACTGAAGAAGGAAAAGGGTAGCCATACTCTACCATTAATCTACACTATAAATTGCCTGAACAACTATTTTCCTGCATATAGACCAGCTTACTGATATCTACTTCTTGTTTGCAAGTTTAAGAGCACTTATCACCAGTCTAGGTTTGTCCTTTTCATTTAAAGGGAATCTGTCACCAAATTTTTGCCATCCCATATGGGAAAAGCATAATGTAGAGACAGAGATGTATCACTTACTGAGCTGCTTGCTGTCATTTTGATAAAATTACTGTTTTCTCTGCTGCAGATTAAGCAGTTGATGAATATGCTAGACTATCATGCAGCAGGCCAAGAAGTCCTCTAGTAATAACTTTCTGCTGATTAAACAGTAATTTTATCAAAACTACACTGAGCAGCACAGTAAGTAACATATCACTAGAATCAGAATCTCTCTATATTATGCTACTTCTCAGATAACTTAGCAAAAATGGATTCCCTTTAATAAAAGAGTGGGCAGCCCAAGGTTGCTGATTTTCCTATATATCACCTATTAACAAAAGCTTAGAAGTAACCCTAATGCTCCCTGAAAGGGCCAAATGTCTTAAAAAAAAGTTGAGCCAGAGCATGCAGAGCTGGATCCCTCAACCCGCCGCAACACCTACAACTATGAAAAAATGAGATCTTGATCCTTGCATTAATTCAGCGCTGTTGCAGATTTTACTAAGTTGTTACTGAATGGTGAAATTGTAAGAGTGGTTATCAGTACCATTTTGTAAAACTTAGTATAGTATGCGCCAGCTCTGGGTTAGTGCAAAGATTGAGATTTCATGAAAATGCATGAGACTTCATGCTTTCACTATACATAGAGCCACAAGGAGTTGTGAGGTCCCACAAATCGAGAATTTCGGGCAATACTTTAGCTAGAAAATAGAGGCCTCTAGGACTACTTGTCAGTGCTTTTGTTCATATACGATATCTAGAGAAGTCACCCAACTTCAGCTATCAACTGTTTTATTAAATAAAAAGGACAGTCCCAAGACTGGTGATAGTTACTCTTTAAGAAAAATAATGCTACCATAATGATTAAAATTTATGGTCCAGTAATATATTACAATGTGAATTATGACTCAGAAGAACCCATAATTTACACAGTTAAGATTCAAAGTATCTACCTTGAGAATGAGGCAATCCCTCCACATTACCATCCCATCTTCTATTCACAAAGTTGATTGAATGCCACTTTATTGGCAAACATTTAATTATCAGATCTATTTGCATTAAAAGCAAAAAGTGCAAGTTCTTCACAGACAATATACTACAGTGCAAAATTCAGGAGTGGTACTTACTGATAAAGCAGGGTTTCCTTCATCTTCTACAACAACCATGAGGCGATAGAAACTCTGTTTTTCACGGTCCGGTGGAGATGGACGAGTGGCAATTTCACCTGTGATCCTATCCATGCGGAAAATTAAATCTTCATTGCCTTGTGTAATGTAATAAGAGAGGACGCTATTCAGTCCTTTGTCCTTGTCTGTCGCTGACACTCTAATAACTGATGTTCCTCCTCCAACATTCTACAAACACGGGGTAAAAAAATTATATCATCGTTACCAATACAGCAACATCACTGCCAACAACACACAAGTTAATAACAAACCTGGTTACTCCATCATTGGAAAAGATATGGAGAAAGTGACATGAAAGACAAATACAACTGAAGGCCACATTACAAGGCAGTTCAGTATAATTCTCAGGGTACCTTTACACGTCGCAACATTGCACGCAGTTTCACTTGCAACTTACTGGTTGCAGTGAAATCATGGACACATTGTTCCATTTTGTTGCCGTGTACAAATGTAACAATGTGTCCATGATTTCACTGCAACCAGTAGTTGCAAGTGAAATTGCATGCAATGTTGCGACGTGTAAAGGTACTCTTATGCACAAATAGAGGGAAAACAATACTGGTTTTAGAAAGGAAAAGAAATATTAAAAACAATATACTGAATTTACTGATTTCCAAACACAACCAAAGTCATCGTGTTCTTATTTTTCTTTCAACACATAATTTTTTTTATGGATTTTGATCATTAAAACACGTACCTCAAAAACACTGACATTATAACCGATAGGGCTGTCAATAACTGGTGGGTTGTCATTCACGTCCACAACATTCACTGTCAATGTATAATCGGTTTTTCGAGGTGGAGAGCCTTTGTCTGACGCCTGGATCTGAAATATAATCAAGTTTCAAATAGTATAAATTCTTACAAAAAAATTGCGATTTATGTGACTGGTTGATTCAATGATTTTAAAATGTCAAACTTGTAGCTAGCACTAGAGATGAGAGGATCGTTTGAAATTCAAGTTGACTGCCTTTATCCAAGATTCCACAAGAGTTTCATTTGCAGTATTATTATTATTATTTATTTATTATTTATAGGGCACCATTGATTCCATGGTGAAAGGGTTATATGCAAACAAGTTGACCTTTTGGTTTTCATTGGCTGTAAGCCATAATCATCAACATACAGAAATAGATCACTCTGTAATGACTCTATATAATATATGTGTTTCACTTTTTAAATTGAATTACTGAAAAACTTTTTGATGATATTCTAATTCATTGAGATGCACCTGTATGTATTCAAGAACGTGTACCAATCACTTCAAAATAGCTTTCCTTTCCTCCAGTACTGTTAGAAAAAGCTGCATCAGCATACATAGCAAGAGTTATAATGTATACACAGGATTTGGACTTTTTGGAATCATTACCCTTAATGAATGCACTTCTTGTAGCTCTCTGTCCAGTGGTTTCACAAGGAAAACTTCACCATAGGTATCATTTGTAATCCGGATCTCAAAAAGTCTGTCTACATTTCCACTGACTAGGGAAAAAGATATCTAGAAAAAATAGCAAATAAACATTTTATTTTAATGTTAAGTCCCAAAGTTACATAAAACAATACATTCTTGGTAAAACCAGGAGAGACTCAATGGACTTAAACACGCATATTATAAAACTAGCTGTAGAGCCCGGCGTTGCCCAGGCATAGTAACTGTTATTACTGTTTAGTTATAAGCTGAGTATATGTCTGTGTATGTATGTATGTATGTCCACTATACGCATCAAACCTCCTCCCCACACCAAGCCCCCAATGCGCCCCACCCGCCCCCCACCCAAACCTACCCCTTACCCCTCCGCCCCACCCCAAAAGTTCCCCTGCCCCCAAATCTGCTGCCCGCACCCTCCCCAAAGCCACACCTTCCAAAAATTGCCACCACCTTTCCCTCCTTAACCTGCAACCCTCCAAACATGTCCCCCCCAAAAAAGCCTGCCCCCAAACCCGCACTCACCCTGCGCAAAAATGGCAAACCAGCACCCCTGCCCAAGAAATGCCCCCCCAAACCCACCTTTTCCCAAAAACAATGCCTTCCCAAACCAGCACCACCCCACTCCCCTAAACAGACACCACCCCCTCCCCAAATAATGCCCCACTGCACCCGCACCCCCCAAACCTGCACCCCCACCCCAAAACCTGCACTACGCATATCCTCACACCCCCTCAGTCTGAGTCAAATGGGGTGTGTGTGCAAAATTTTGTGATTGTAGGTGTGATGGTGCGAATTCCTTTCATGGACATACATACATACATACATTGTGAAGGGGCGGGGCCATGAAGGTGGTTCAGCTATGAAGGGGTAGCGCTATGGAGTGGGCGCGGCCATGACACCTGTGGAGTGGATGTGACTACGTGGAGTGGGCTTGGCTTGTGAAGTGGGCAGGGTTTATGCCACATACACACATACAATCAGCTTTACACTGTATATTACATTATGAATATTACGTGCATAATGTTTAGGTAGTCTCTCTGAATGGATTTCCTCAATTTAATCCACAACTGTTTATTGGCGAATTAAATTTATCCTTAAAATGGGATCTAAAATACTTACTTGCCCATTAGCTCCTGCATCAGGATCTCTAGCCAAAACTAAAGCTATTCTTCTCCCTGTTGGACAATCTTCTGCCACACTTACTACTGACTCTGATGTTGGATCAAATTGAGGACTATTGTCATTCTCATCTAAAACTGTAATTTGGACCTGTGAAACCAAATGGCAAGTATGATTAACATTTACACACAACTAAAATAGACTTAAACATTACTCATTAATATCAATGTGTAAAGTAATAGTTTGCTTTCTGGGTTAAAAATGTTTTACAATACTAGAGTCTGTACTTTCTTTTTTCATGCTATTCAAACTCAATTATTGCAATTTTTAGCAGTTACATGACCATTATCTTCACATGGTGTTTAAGGAAGATCAAATTATAATAAAATAACTATACATGGCATAAAACGAAACAATGGGAAAGCATATGTCATTTCCTTTTTATATGATCTTATAAGGGCCACCCATTTCTTTAATCTGCTACCCTTTATTATTTTGATATTTTACCAGAAATATCCTACCAGGTGCAACCCATAATTAACCAATTGTGCTTTATTGGAGGGCTTGTTGTGTTAAAAGCAGGAAAGGCAGTTATTCACAATTAACACACCAGTATACAGCGGGAGAATAACTTTTTAATGAAGTTTAAGGAAAGACAAACCCATGGAGAGGAAGGTGGATCTGCAGCATTCATTATAACTACATCCTAAAGGAAATGGTAAGGAACTTGGGAGGTCAACTTATTGTTTGCTCTGAGCTGGCACTGTGTATCTTATTGTTACTTCTACCTTTGTCATGGTCAGAGAAAACAATGTTCTGACCCTATTTCAATACAGTAAATGTGCAGATCCTTCTGTTTTGTACATTTGGGCCAATGCTGATTGTTTTTTGCTATTGGTACTAATCTAATAATTCTTTAAAAAAAAAAATAGAGAAGAAAATAAAGAAGAGTGTAAAAAAAAAATATATATAAATAAATTTAATGGCTTTTGGCAGTAAAACTGTCAGGAAGATGTAGGGTAAAAGGTAAAGCTGGGACCCTGATCTGCCCCTCAACTAGGGAACCCTGACTCACCCTAACTCAAGGGCACTCCTGATGGTGGAGAGGCCTGTAATCTCCACCCTCACCCTGCTCCTGCTTAGTGCTAAATTCCCATTCCCCCTCCCCCCAGAGCAGGGAAATAATGAAACCCAAAAATAAAGACAGACAGGGGGGACAAAAACACAAGCTCTCAGTCCTCACACAGAGGAGAATATAAAATGGAATTTGGGAGAAAAGAAATACAAGCAGGAGATAAAAATACAATAAGGAAGTTTCCACCATACACCAAACAAGGTGACCACTTTTTTCCAGAAACAGGAATGCTACACCACAGACTGTATCACTGAAGCAAGCTGAAGCTATATTCGTCATAGGAGACTGGGCTCCACCATAATTAAAGGGTGGAGACAGCTATGATAGGACAGAAGAAACCTGAAACTCCAGCAGCACATTACTAGCCATTGGGAGTTAACTCCTGCAAGACTGATGATAGTGAGAATTAAATTTACTATTCGCTACTCGCATGAATAGTACAGGTATTCAAGATACTCGTTACTCGGCGAATATCACTCTGTGAGTGATGTGTCGATCGTTACGATCTTACACATATTGCCAGCTCCCTTCAGTGCATAAAGTGAGCTGGCACCTCACTGAGAGCAGATTGAATGTTAGGATCTCTGGGGGGCACAGATAGATGTTTTATGCAGTAGAAATGTAAAAAAGTTTCACCCTCCCCCCACCCCCCCGGTCCTAGAAAGATTTGCTTTTATGGCTGTATGTGTTGGGCGGAGCCTAACATTGGACTCTCGCTATATCGAGTAGACCTTTATATGCGTGTGTATTACTAAAATGTAAGTAGCTCAATGTGCAGAGGCATACAGCAAGTGTGCTGATGAAAATAACATTACATACGTATGCTTGTCCAGTATGTACCAGTAGAAAAAAATCGTATATAACCACCATGCACAAAAAACTGATGGGCTACAGGTTGATAAATCTTAGAATGCATTTAACAGTGATATTCAAAACTATAGGGTTGTCCACACTACGAAGACAATGTTAAAGATCACTCTTGCATTCTTTCTATTTTACTAATATGTTTCTTGAGCTGTAATGTCTCGCTCGCTTGCTAGTGTAGCCAACAGATCATAACTGCATTATCCTGATTTCTTGATACTTCTGTTAACGTCATGTTTGGATGCCCATGAGTCTTTATGTATTATGATCATGACATCAGCAATCATCTGCTGTCTGGGCTCCTTTTCACCCCCTAACTAAACATGCTGAAATGGTGTTCTCCAGGGCCTGCTGAGGATTGAAGTAGATATCAGCACATAAGTGCAACATTATAACTACCAAAAGTACGATATATTTAGATGTTAACCCAAACTTAGACATACAGTTGTGGCCAAAAGTATTGACATCCTGCAATTCTGTCAGATAATACTCAGTTTCTTCCTGAAAATGATTGCAATCACAAATTCTTTGGTATTATTATCTTCATTTAATTTGTCTTCAATGAAAAAACACAAAAGAGAATTGTCCTAAAGCCAAATTGGATATAATTCCACACCAAACATAAAAAGGGGGTTGGACAAAAATATGAGTTATTGGGCTGTTAGAATGACAAAATCATGGTGCAAATGCCTGTCAACTGATGGTAAAGAGCCTAATTTGTGTAATTAACAGCACCTGTAACTTACCTGTGGCACCTAACAGGTGTTGGCAATAACTAAATCACACTTGCAGCCAGTTGACATGGATTAAAGTTGACTCAACCTTGTCCTTTTGTCCTTGTGTGTACCACATTGAGCATGGAGAAAAGAAAGAAGACCAATGAACTGTCTGAGGACTTGAGAAACCAAATTGGAGGAAGCATAAGCAATCTCAAGGCTACAAGTCCATCTCCAAAGACCTGAAATGTTCCTGTGTCTACCAGTGCACAGTGTCATCAGAAGTTTAAAGCCATGGCACTGTGGCTAACCCCCTAGATGTGGACGGAAAAGAAAAATTGATAAGAGATTTAAACGCAAGATTGTGCGGATGGTGGATAAAGAACCTCGACTAACATCCAAACAAGTTCAAACTGCCCTGCAGTCCGGGTAAACATGTCAACCCGTACTCATCTGTAGGCGTCTGAATGAAAAGGGACTGTATGGTAGGATACCCAGAAAGCCCCACTTCTTACCCCGACATAAAATAGCCAGGCTGGAGTTTGCCAAACTTACCTGAGAAAGCCTAAACATTTTGGAAGAATGTTCTCGTGTCAGATAAGACAAAAGTACGACTTTTTGGCATAAGCTCAAATGAGCGTTTACGAGGCGAAAAAAAAGAGGCATTCAAAGAAAAGACACGGTCACTATAGTCAAAATGTTCCTGATGTTTGGGGTTGCTTTGCTGCCTTGCACTGGACGCTTGACGTGTGCATGCATTTGAAGTCTGAAGACTACCAACAAATTTTCAGCATAATGTAGGGCCCAGTGTGAGAAGCTGGGTTCCCTCAGACGTCAGGGTCCTTCCAGCAGGACAATCGACCCAAAACCACTTCAAAAAGCACTAGAAAATGGTTTGAGAGTCAAGCACTGGAGACTTTTAAGGTGGCCAGACAATGGGATCTCAGACCTGAATCTCATAGAACACCTGTGAGAGATCTAAAATGTTAGTTTGAAGCACCCTTCAAATATCAGGGACCTGGAGCAGTTTTGCCAAAAGAATGGTCTAAAATTCCAGCAGAGCATTGTACGAACTATTGATGGTTACGAAGTGAGTTATCACAGTTATTTTGGCTTAAGGTTGTGCAACAAGTATTAGCTGAGTGCCAATACTTTTGTCTGGCCCATTTTTGGAGTTTTGTGTGAATTATCAATGTTTTGCTTTTTGCTTTATTCTCTTTTGTTTTTTTCATTGAAGATAAATGAAATAAAGATAAAATACCAAAGAATTGTGATGCAATCATTTTCGGGAAAAACTGTCCGACTTGTCTCCAGTGTGGTTCAGTCGCTAGAGGCTTTTAAAGTATGTTTTTTCTGAAATGCTGCAGTATTTCTGAGTCAAACACATTTAGCTAAGATCATACAGCCGGTGCCTATACATGCTGCCTGTGGATCAGTTGTCAGGTTCCCTTTAATATGCTATGAATAACTTTAAACTCACCACAGTTGTCTCCAGCTTGGGTCCTCCATCATCTGCTACTACAGTTAAGGAATAATAGTCTCCTTTCTCACGATCTACCAAACCTTTTACTGTTATTGTCCCCTGGAATAAGGCAAATAAGTAAAAGACGCAATCAGAATCAAGAATATGGTGGTAAAATGTTACTTTCTTTAACGCGTAAGTAACAATTTTTAGTATTAGCAATGATATAAATGTATATATTATAATATTATAACAAGCTGGTACATTAAATGACATGACTTTTTGGATTGATATAACTGATGAAAGCTATTTTTTTAACTTGGGCAAAAAGCTTTGTTTAGATAAATGGAAAAACAGCCATCACCTGTGTCTAGGTGTCACACGGAGGATACTGACTGCTTTATTCAGAAAGTGAAGCTCTAAAGGTACCGTCACACGCCACAATCTCACCTGGCGATGTCTGGCGATATGATTGCGCTGCTCACATTTTTCGTGCCTGCCTCAGATCGCCGATGGCGCGTCACACACCACAATTTCGCCCTGAAGCTAACACGATGTGTCGCTCCGTAAATCGCCTCACACAGCAGAACCAATCTTGCCTAATTTTATCGCCGCTTCACGCACTGCAATCTCAAAGGCAATGTGGGCGTACATGTTCAGCGCGGCGAGGAGATAAGGATGCCACAGTGGTTTACACCCGCACCCATACATGCCTCTTTGGACAACACACTGCGTTATGATTGGTCAGCCTGCTCTTGAAGGCTGGCTAATACATGACACTATTGTCTATCGGAGTTTGTCACAAAATACACGCTCGTGTCGTCAATTGTGGCTCCTGCACCACCAGTTTCGAGGCGCCAAAGTGTCACACAGGAGCGGTCTTGTGCAGTACAGTGGATTACACTTAAGGTATGTGCTGTATGGTGCATCGGTAGGTGATGCAACGGTAAGCTACAAACAGCCTATGACATATGTGCCGCATGGTCCAATGCATGTAGTAGCGCATTGGACTAACTATGTGATATTTTATCACAATTTGGCGTGTGTGTCACCTGGAATGTAGGACCTACTTCCCACCAACAAAAATGCGATTCTCATGTCTGTGGACGTATCCAATGTACGCTATATACAATCAAAATGGAATGTACAACGTCACGGCATACAATAACATCTGCATGGAATCAGCCAAAGGAAGATCCGGCACACAAGGTTCTGTGAACTTGTGGGCGGATCTTCCGTTTGCTGATTATGTCAGGTGTGCTGTGCAGTTCCAGGCAACACATTCTAAGGAACTAACACTTGGTTGAAGCACTATTCTTCCCCTGACTAAATTAATTACAATCCTGTAAGCAGACCATCAATACCATTATTAGGATCACATAGCGTCTGTTTCACAGCAAAAAGCTATTGCAACTGCTGTTTGAAAGTAAATGACAGGGGCACAGGCAGTTTGGTTATGTTTTTTTTGAGTGGTACTTTTTGTGCACAAAAGAATTATAACCACACACAAACATTAAACAGAAGTGTCAACATCACACAAGTAAATTAGAAGCACCCAAAATAACAAAACACACCATATTCCTCCTGAGTCAGCACCCTGGTTTTCCACCTCTGATGTGCTGCCTGACAACACAGCCACTTACACCTGCTGGTTCTAACCACGGCACATGCCCCAGGGCCATTAAAGTGAGCAGTTCTCATCTATGTGCCTGGCATCTGCTGACTCAGAACTTGGTCAGTGGTTAGTGGCCCACACCATGGTCACAGCACACAAATCACGAGGGATCTCCCTTGTGGGGCCACAGAATCCCATAACTTGCGGTGTTATGATGACCGATCCTACTTGACGCAGGAAGTTATGCAGACACAGCAGCAGGCCAGCACTACCAATCGATAGATTCCAGTTTCATATGCAAGGCGCAGAAACATACGGAATATTGGCCAAGATCCCGATTGACATTTTCACCACGACGGGGAGCCAGGATAGCGGTAATGAAATGCGCTGCTCAGAAGTAATGTCCTTGGGGATATGCAATAGTAGGTGAGCCTGAAGTGGGCATAGCTTCATCCCACTAAACGCCAAAGGTTGGGATGACCGGTCGTGACATCATTTGAGGGCAAGTTCAGAGCACCTCTCCTTTGGTCTTGGGCCAAGGAGCTGTGTGCAAACACGCCCCCATCTGAGACACGGCCGTTCATGCCAACGTCCGCGTAGAGGAACTCATAGTGAGCATCCACCAGGGCCATGAGGACAACGCTAAAATATCCTTTATAATTAAAATACAAGGAGCCCGTTTTGGGGGGTTGCGTGATCCTCACGTGCTTACCATCCAATGCTCCACCGCAGTTTGGAAATTGCCATCGATCGACAAAACCTCTGGCAACGTCCATCCAGCAGGGGTTGTTGGTAACTGCATGTAGGATGGCAGCAGACAACTCACGATGGCCTCACACGTCTCAGGTATCAGGCGGCTCAGCAGTGGCCGTGAGACTGCTGCAGAGTTTTTCAGGTCTGTCCTTGAACAATCTGTTGCCAGGAACCTCAAAGTTACAGCCAAACGATCCTCAGGTGGCACAGCTCGATGCATCAAAGTGTCCTCTCTGGCTATCAATGGCTTTATGCATTCCAAGAGGAGTGTGAATAAGTGCTCGGGCATACAGAGATAGTTCCTGAAATCATGCGGACTCCTATCCTCCAGCTGATGCAGCAGGCGCATGTGACTCAGGTTGTCCTGTTGCTGAAGCCAATCCCTAACCCACACATGCCGTGGTCTGCGAGCCTGCTCTCTCCTCCAGCCACAAGTCCTCCTCCACCAAGGCAAGAGCCACAATAACATCTCCATCAGGGTCCATGATGATGTCACGTACCAACCCCTGCAAAAGGAACAAAAAAAGCCTATCATCAAAAGAACAAGTTATCAGGCATCAAAAGTAACCACTACCTCCTTCCCTACACATCTCCTAGTCAGTTACCCACATCCTAGCAGACTCTGCTCATATAGTCACCCACATTGATTTTTTGCACCATTGAACGGTCACAAACAACATTACATTGCCTCACAACAACACCTGTTATCACTACACCCATGGGCCTCCTCCACGACTATATCTCCCTCGTCCAAATTGTGACATCATTACCATACCCCCATATAGCTGCCCATAATGTCTATGTACTACCACAAGGCCTAGGAATTTACAAAGCTCAATCACACAGACAGATGCTTGTTACCAATTAAATACAAGAACATGCTAAATGTACCAGAGCCATGTGCTACTGACAAATCATCATCCCACGCAGCTGACAATCGCATATTCATCATGTCCAACAGACATCACTGTTGTGTTGATAAGACCGGAACTTCACAGGCAGACATTCCCAAGCCACATGGGCCACTCCACATCTCAGTATCGCCAGAATACTTCCATTCTGTCTGGTAAAGGCCAGTACTATGTGCCCACAATTCATATCTTCTACTAAACTAACCACAGAGGCCTCCTTGGTACATGATCCTGTATGGCGAAGGCAAAATGGATTGTCAATGAGGAGGGTGTTTTGTGGCAAGGAAAGCCATCCATCCATTTTGCGGCACACAATAGATCAATCAAACACAACATCATTACAAACTACATACACCAGGACTTGGGCGTCTGCTACAGTTCACAAGAACGATCCGTAATGCAAAGATGTATCAAACGCTATACACTGCTATATCACAAATCATGTGTGAACATCAGTACTTACTTAATGACTCTGGGTAGCAAGCGTACCGTAGCTCGGTCGTCAGCGGTTTTTAAGTGGTAAGCATCCAATCACAGAGCATCTGCGTCATCTAATTCACGTAGCCACCTGGGTGTTGCCACATGCCACTACTAATTAGGCGCCTGTGCTATTTGTGATTGGTCATGTTGTGTTGAAAATGTGGCCAGCTGGTCCGCCACCCATGCTCCTACTTCAATGTGCATTGTTCTAGTAGCGTCTCATCACCAGAACTCTGTTGGATACAGCTTTGTAACTTTGCCTGCCCAGTCCCTAACCCCATATGCCCCTTGTCATGTGCAGCATGTCACATCTGTGTACACATATAAAGGCCATTAATGCTTCTGCATACACAAGCTAACTACCAGACCACGTCATTGCTAGTGCTGGACATGGATTGGCCACACAGAGTAGGGTGTGACCTGATATGTACATGTATGTGTTTTGGAAAGACACCATGTTGTTTTTTTGGCAGATGGCTGAGAGTCCTGATTTTGTATGTAAACTCCTAGCCAAGTACCCGGACCATGAATGCCTGTGGCGGGTTGCGTAGCCCGACTACAAGAACAGGGCGGCGAGGGGTGTGGCCTACGGGCACCTTGTCGAGCTGGCAAACCGGCTCGGCCAGAGTAAGACCTGGAGAGTGCCGATGGTTGAGGTAAAAATCAAGCGGCTGCGCACTGTGTTCACAAAAGAAAATAAGAAGGTGTTGCCGGCTCGGTCCAGGGCTGGAGCTGAGGAGGTCCCTAAGCCACGTGTCACGGGTGGCACGGATGACAGGGTGGAGGCCACGCGCAGACGATCCCCGCGTTTGGCCCACCAGCCATAATGGTGGAGGATGGTCCGTCTCTTTCAGGAGCATTTACCTTCTGTGTTGATGGAAAGAAGGTGTGATGAGATCTCTCTATTATGGGGAGACGGCTGTGGAGGTCTTGCGCTCGGTCTGGTTTTATCCACCAATGTTGTAGGTCACTAGGACCCAGCAGACTCCTTCCACCTTTATAAGGAGGTTCATTACCCTTCCTCGGTGCAGGTGATAGTTCCTTGTGCACACTTTATCCTTGCTCCAGCAGAAGCTGAGATTGTGGAGTTTGCTGTGTTCTGCTGTCAGATAAGTGTTTCCTTTTCCCAAATGTCTGTCTTCCCTGGTGTTTGTCTTTAGTTGATAGTGGAGGGGTCTAGTGAACCTCTCCATCTGATCCTTAGATAAGATAGATCTAGGATCAGAGAGGGACGAGGTTCGTGGTCGGCGACAGTTGAGGAGACTGTATAGGGACGTTAGGGCAGACAGGGTCAGCTCTAGGAAGTCTAGGGGTCACCGTCTCCTTCTTGTGCCCTTAGCATTAGGGACTCCTGATCCCCCCCCCCGTCGTTATCCTACGCTGGGTGTCTTCCCCACTCCCAGCGTGACACCACGTCTGTGGTATTATGACCTCCCCACCTTCACCCTGGGCCAGGAGGCTTATTGCCCAACACGGTGCAGCAGCCGCCTTGGCCAACCATCTTCGGCCACAAGCCAAGAGCCTGCCCCATCACAGGAGGTGTGTAATTGTTGTTTTGCTACCTATGTCCACACCTTGGTGGTTGCACTGATGTGTGGGTTGGTGGACATGTAGAAGGCACAATCATGTTGGACTTTCACCATTCTTCTGTGTTTTCTGCTGTGTGTTGGCTCGTGGCTGTTGGTACTGATTGTGCTGTGTTATGTTGGGGCACTTGGCATATCAATTTGGAGCCTCAGGTGAGTACAGAGCACCGGTCTACTTCTTTCTTCATATGTGTTTCCAACCTTGCTACTGTTGATTTTGGTGTTTCGCATGCTCAGATATGCGCCATCTGGTGCTGGGTGGTTGGTTGTGGTAATTGATGTCAGTACATTGCTACTCTTGTTATTTCTATGTTTGATTTACAGGCCCCTCATGAGTCTGGCTCCAGTGCAGAGGACCCACCCGCTGGCCAGGGAATATGCAGGAGTAGGGGCAATGGTGGACTGGGCTGCCTGCAGGCACAGTATCATCGCACCCTTTGCCTCCCTGTGTGCCTGCAGCATGTCATCAATAGTTGGTATCCCTGTATAGGAAATAAGGACATTAGTCAGTGACATATGTAGGTGTGGATGGGTGGGTGACGTCATTGGTCAGTATTTCACTTACGTACATATCCCTATCCCGGTTTCCATCTTGAGGAGATGGTGATGCACTGACAGCCCAGCCTGCAGCGCGAGCTCTTGCCCCATGACAAAGAAAGGAGAAAAAAAACATCATGACTCATATACTGATGTCAGGGACACACACCAACATGTATATTACAAAGCTTGTAGCCCATTGCCAACACTTACCACCAATTACAACTCCAGCAGGCTCAATGTCACTGTGTGGGGACCACAAGACAGCAGGACTGGCCCGGGGGGGTTGAACCTGGGCTTGGGTTCTGTACTTGGTGGCCTAGCAAGAGGACCGGGCTTCCTGTTCATACGGGTCCTGGGCTGGTTGCTCCCCAGGGTGGGGTCCCTGGTGCTGAGGGACTTCCGGGACCCTCCAGGGAAGGTGGGGGTGGGGTTCCTGGTGGTGAGGAACTTTCTGGGCCCTCCGGGGAAAGTGTGGGTGGGGTCCCTGGTGCTGAGGGACTTCCTTGGGCCATCCGGGGAAGGTGGGGGTGGAATCCCTGGTGGTGTAGAGGACCGTCGGCCCTCCTCAGACGGGGAGTCCTCCTCATCTGGAATATCAAAAATGACAAGAGACGGATTTTTTAAAATATACACAACATAGGGCCAAAACCTACTGTGTGTGTATCAATGTCATTAGGGCATGAAGGCTAGCATAAAAGGTTTGGGTCTTGAACGACCCTATGGTTAGGGGCCAGTCTGTTTTTGGACATGACCACAACACTAGTGAGCACATATTTGGGAGGTAAAACACCCTTGGATTACCAGAGGATGGATTTTTATACAAAACACAAGAGCAGACAGTGAGCATCTGGTGGTGCCACCATGGGGGCAAACACATAGCAGTCAGCATGTAGTCACTTTTCCGGATTGTAATCAATGTCTTGTGAAATGCTATGTGTCAGGGTACGCACATATGTGCTGCCAGGAGTGATGTGGCCCTTCAAATTTGCATTAATGTGTTGTGGTCAACTTCGCTGTCATTACACAACAGGTCAAGGACCACTATAGGCGTCAGCATTTAAAAAAACATATGAGTGTATTCTGCACTTTCATGTTGCAGTGTGACCAACATGCAAATGCACATTGGTGACAGCTCCACATGCTGGTTTATGTCGCACTATGTGCCATGGCACAATACCACATGACGGTTGGGTACTGTTTTGAGTAGGATGATTGGCGTGTGTGTCTGGCATTGCCACATACTCACCACACAGCCTGGCAATCCAGGCACGAATGTCCACAATCCGCCCTAGGGACTTGTGCTTCAGGTCCGCCACCTTTTTCTGTATTTGCTTGCGGGTCCTCTTTACACCAACTTTCCGGAGCAGGGCCCGCTGGATTTTGCGCAGGATCCTCTGCTTGCAGAGCCATGGGTGGCAATGACAATGGTGGCACCAGTAGTCATGCCGGTCACACAGGTCGATCAGGATCTGTAGTTTTGCCACATCCCATGTGGTAGCACGCTGTGCGGCCTCCAGGGGCGTAACTAGAACTGGCAGGGCCCCATAGCAAACTTTTGAATGGGGCCCCCTCCAAGACACGCCCCCTTCAAGACACACTCCCTTACCGATAATGCATACAGGAGTCACATTAAGTGCCAAAATTAGAAATAACGTAATAAAATTGTTCCTAATCCTGAATCTGCAAGAATAAAGCACCGCATATAAACAACAGATCCATAATATGACTAGGTGTTAACCGTCTGAAGCCACCCAGTTTACCGTATATACTCGTGTATTAGCCGACCCGTGTATAAGCCGACCCCCCTACTTTTGCCCCCAAAACCTGGGAAAACCTATTGACTTGTGTATAAGCCGAGGGTGGACCCCAGCACAGGTATACAGCCCCCAGCAGTGTGGTATACAGGCCTACCCAGTGGTAGTATACAGCAGCCTCCGCAGTGGTAGTATACAGCAGCCTCCCCAGTGGTATATACAGGCCCCAGCAGTATTACAGCAGCCTCCCCAGTGGTATATACAGGCCCCAGCAGTATTACAGCAGCCTCCCCAGTGGTATATACAGGCCCCAGCAGTATATACAGCAGCCCCAGTGGTATATACAGGCCCCAGCAGTATATACAGCAGCCCCAGTGGTACACAGCAGCCTCCCCAGTGGTATATACAGGCCCCAGCAATATATACAGCAGCCCCAGTGGTATATACAGGCCCCAGCAGTATATACAGCAGCCCCAGTGGTATATACAGGCCCCAGCAGTATATACAGCAGTCCCAGCGGTATATACAGGCCCCAGTGGTGGTGTACACAGGCCCCAGTGGTGGTGTATAAAGGGCCCAGTGGTGGTGTATACAGGGCCCAGTGGTGGTGTATACAGGGCCCAGTGGTGGTGTATACAGGGCCCAGTGGTGGTGTATACAGGGACCAGTGGTGATGTTTTCAGGGCCCAGTGGTGGTATACAGGGCCCAGTGGTGGTGTATACAGGGCCCAGTGGTGGTGTATACAGGGCCCAGTGGTGGTATACAGGCCCCCCCCTTGCTGCTGCACACCTGTAAAGGAATACATAATTATACTTACTTATCCCTGCCGCTGTCGCTGTCGCCGCTCTGAGACCACGCTCCTCCGGGTCTTCATGCTTCCTCCTCCGGCGCAGGCAATGACGTCATTGCCTGCGCCCGCCGGTCATAACCGGAGCATGAAGACCCGGAGGAGAGCGGCGACAGCGGCAGGGATAAGTAACAGCTGACTGGATAGCAGCTTAGCGGCGCTGGGTCTGAGCCGCCCACAAGCGCCGGGCCCCAAAGTGACCGCTATGTCTGCTATGCCGGCAGTTACTCCCCTGGCGGCCGCCATGACTCTTGCACTATGTGCAGGGGAGGGGCAGGCACCTGGCAGGTGTGGCACCCTGTACTAGGTGGCCACAGGCTTCTCTATGACACTGAAGGATTTCCCACAGCGAGCAACCCACTTGCACCCAACACCTTCCACCCCAGGCCTGTAGGGGGGGCCCAACTGGTTGCCTTAAGCCAGTTCCCCCTATAAATACAGGTGCTGGGGGCGGAGTCAGACACAGTGTGCAGACGCTAGAAGAGCTGTAAGGAAGCTCAGAGACTAGTGAGCTTAACTGGTACCAGAGCCGTGCTAGGCCCGAACCAGTGCACACAAAAGCAGTGTGAGGACCCGAAGAGTAGGGATCGAAGGCAGAGGTGAGAAACACTTCACCAGGAGCAGAGGAGCTATCCCAGCTCACCTCACCAGAACACCGGTCACTGGATCCCGAGTCTGCAGTGGACAGAGGAAATATACCCAGCAGAGAAACCAGCATCCTGAGGAGGCTTAGCTTCCCGGACACCCGTAGCACCAACAATTGAGAGCCAGGGACTGCAGGGAGAGAGACAGCTGTGGCCCAAGAGAGAGCCCTCAGTGCAGCAACCCGGGTGTGGAGAGAGGTTCCATACCTGCCCGACTCAGAACAGGAAAGCTGAACAAGGAGGCCTATAACCCTACTCGCTGTGGAGATCCCAAGGTGTTTTCCTTCACTACGGACGTATGTACCTGTAACCAGTCATCAGTAAAGGTACCAAAAGACATTAGTGTGTGCGTGTCCCTCCTTCCACTCATCCTGCACCACACTGACTGTGCTCCCCTACTCCAACCCTGGGCAGCATTGACTATGCTGCTGTACTCCATCATCCATCCCCACTTCCAACGCCCCGGGGACTCTGCTCCTCCTGTAGGGTGCCACTCCATCTTGCTGCTGCCCATCACCCCAGAGGCCCAAGCATCGCCGGGCCTTCACTGGAATCTACAGGTGGTGTCACGACTGACATCCCCTATCCCTGTAAATACACCCTTTTTATTGTCACCCAAGGGCACAGGGCCGGGCACGGACCACCTGTGACATCCCCCGCAACTGAGTACCCCAGTCCCTTGTGGCCCCAGACACAGACAGGGAACAACGAGCAGAAATGTGATGACGTCACCGCGCACACTGGCGCCGCCAAACAAGGTTCAGGGCGCTAACAAGGTAGATGTCCGCTGATTGGGAGCAGTAGAATGTACCCAGCAGCGTCACCAAATTAACACACGTAGGGTAATTGTAGTGCGTGACCCATGGCATGCATCTACGATGTGTAGCCAAACGTCAGAGCTGTCATGTGTGGCACTATACTCCACACAGCGCAACCTAATACACACGGACAACATAGCTTGCACTATTCAATGGCGCGCGTAATTGCACTGAGTTTGCGGATGGTTGTGCAGCAGAAGATGTGTGTGGTGCTGAATGGACAGCTCTTCCCTGTTCATTCATTCCCTGTTCCCTGAGGAAGGAGCTCGGATAGAGGCTCTGAAACGCGTAGGATGAAATAAAGAAAAAATCTGCCCAGTTAACTCTTCGTTTCCTGGTGATTCCTGTTTGGCAGCGCGGGCATTTTGGCATTTGTTCCTATTACAGCTCTTCAAATATGGCGCGGTGTCAACTGGCAGCCAATAGGAACACAGTAGCCCACACCAATCATCTCAGACGGGGCGCGGACTTCAGCACGCTGAAGCACGCCTACGGGAAAATCACAGAAAATGCTCTTTCCATCACTATCGCCCTGTCACACGCCAATACACTAAAAAATCGCATTGCCGATTCCGCCCGATTACTGAGCACCGTTCAACAATCAGGAGACGGCCGATGGGCGATTTATTGCTGCAAAATCGCCCAATCACACGCTGCCACCGTGAGGCAATTTCACGGCGATTTCACCGGGGCGACACATCGCCTTTCAGATCGCCAGGCAAGATTGTGGCGTGTGATGGTACCTTTACCCTTGAGAATTCCACAAACTTACTTGAGAAGCAAACCGCAATGATTGGTCTCTTGCACTGGTGGTTTTCAGCACAGAAATATTCCATATTTTTTGGACTATAAGATGCACTTTTTTCCCCCTAAAATTTGGGGGGAAGTGAGGGAGCAATTTATAGTCTTTGATCCCTCGCAGACAGGTTTCCCTCCCCTCCTGTATCTGTACAACTATACTGTCCATATATATTGTACCTGTCTTCGTCTACCCTTTCCATATGTAAAGCACCATGGAATCTAATGGCGCTATATAAATAAATAATAATAATAATAATAGTCTGGATATACAGGTATGTGCTGGTTGTGGGGCTGTGCTGGGGGACAGTGGCTCTGGAGTGCTGTCCGGAGGCAGGAATGGGCTGCAGAAGCAGCCATTGGTCACATGGGCTCGCTCATTAGGCTTAAGGAATATGCACTGCATCCCCTGCCCATCAACTCTCAACACTGAGAGGTGGATGGGAGGAGTCGTGCATATTACATGAGCCTAAGTGTACTCACCCTCGTCCATCCTGACTGTGGCCACCCCATCCTAGCGCACACACACACAAAAAAAGTAAACAATGTAATGCACCTCTCTGTAGCTCCCTGCTTGCAGAACCGCAATGTCTTCCTGTGTCCCAGGCATCTGATCATGTGAGCGGTGCAGCACAGTGATATCATCGCAGTGCGCCCCACTGACATGATAAGATGCCCATGACAGGGGACTATATACCAGGATGGGGGGCCATATCCAGGATTGGAATCATAAACTAGAAGGGGGGCCATATCCAGGATGGGAGATCATATATTACCTGGATGGGGCCCAGGATGGCGACATTATCCCCATAAGTGTCAGCAGCAGATCACCCATAACAGTTAATTATAACCATATTTTTTTCTTATTTTTTTCCCCTATGTTCATCCTCTAAAATCTGGGTGTGTCTTATGGTCCAGTGTGCCTTATAGTCCAAAAAATATGGTATATCCTATTGATTTCTTTTTATAGGAGGCTTGGGGCAGACTAGACACCTTGGTACTATATGTGGCACTACTACATACAATGGGCCTGCTTTCTACTTTATCTGTACAAGTTATACTATGGAGTGATGCTATCCCCCTGCAGTAGGGCTCCCTTAGGAACAACTTTTTTAGTATCAGTACACTGAAAACAACATGCAATTTAATTGAGCATAGTTTTAAAATGGAACAGACTATGGCTGTTTGTGCAGAAGGATGAAATATGTACTGTATAACAGCAGATTGTTACCTTTATGCACCCTCTGATGGTACAGATGTTTGTTGTATTACAGTAATTATAGCAACCTATGGGTCAATACTAAGGACCCTCTTATGTGGCAATGATTTTACAAGGAGGAACAGAGTTGTTGTTTTTTTTAAATGAGAGTTGCATGAAAAGTAGAGGAGAATTTACAGCACAATGCAGTCAGTAAAAAGCAAATTCTTGACAAACAGCACCAGAACCAAAGTAGATAGAAACATGTCCTCATCATTTTCTTACTGGACCAACTATTACAAAGCCAAGTTTAGGGCCCTAAATTGTATAATTTAGCCATCACTAATGTACTGTAAATAAAATCAAGAGGCTCTTCTTTGTGTAGGCCCCTAACAAGTCATTATAATGAACATTTACTTACTGTGATTTTATCAATTTTGAAGAGAGCCAAAGCTTGAGCATTTGTGTTCTGGTCAAATCGGTAAGTGAGTGGGTTTAAATTATCAATTGAACGAGCCTGTACACGAACCACTTCGGTCCCGGTAGCAATGTTCTCTAAAATCACTGCCTCATATCTGCTGCTAGTGAACTGGACAACTTCATCAGGCTCATTCATCAAAGTAACATAGATAGAGCAGAAACCACGGTTGTATGGCAGAGCTTGATCAGTGGCTGATACATTCATAGTGTAGCTTATCTTAGTCTCATAGTCAAGGTAATCGATAGTGGTCAGTAGGCCGGTGCTCCCATCAATCTCAAACTTTCCATCAGAACCTGAAAGTAAGTTGTACACCACAAGTCCTCCATCACCTGCAGGGAATCAATATAGGGACTTTAGGTGTAGTACAAAAACGATTAGATTTACTAATGGTACCTTCACATGTAACTAAGGTTTGGACATTGGATGTAATTGTGTAGCTTAAAGGGAACCAAGCACCATGATTAAACCACCTGTAAATCAGTGCAGCAGATGATTGACGTGTGCAACATTGTTCTTTTTTATTTTTCCCATGTAGGCTTGACTTCTTGCTGTAAACAGAATCTTCCCCCATCCAGACTCATCCCGTGGGGGAAAGACAAGCCCAAAGAGAAGGAGTAAAACAACAAAAAAACAAATAGTGATGTCATGCTGCACCCGTCAGTCACCTGCTGCACTGATTTACTGGTGGTTAAATCCTGAAGATTGGTTCCCTTCAAAGCTTCGGCGTTGCAGTATAAACTTTGTAACTAGGTCCTTCACCTCACATACCATTTAGTTCAAGCAGTAAATGGTCACAAGCAGATGGCTGCAAACAACATATAAAGTATGATCAGAACTAAATAAGAATACAGTATTATAAAAATACAATCTTTAGCATAGCATTAGAAATTCATATAAAAATAATTAATACATATAAATAAATACAAGTAATAGTTAATAAAATAAATAAATAAAATGAATAAAATCTATTATATAAAGCTGAGTGTATGTATGTGTGAGTGTGTGGCAAGCGCTGCCCACTCCACATAACCATGCCCACTCCACATAGCCTTACCCATTTGACATAGCCACACCCACCACCCACTTTACATAGCCATGTCCACTTCACAGCCTGCATCTCCGCCCACTCCACATAGCCCTGCCACTATGGTTATCGGTTACCATGGTTACCTGAGCTGTCCTGGGCTGACCTGAGTCAGTCACCGCTTACCTAGCCCCAGCTCACGGCTCATTTATTCAGTGTTTGGAAGTTGCGGGGACAAGACTCACTGAGGTCACATGAAGACACAAGTGCATAATAACCACTAGCTAGCGGCCACCCAGCCACAGCTCGCAGCTCATTCAGTGTTCAGAGTGCTAAGATGGCAACATAGCTGGCGGAGAGAAGACGTCGTAAAGGATTGAGAATGGGTATGAGGGAGTAATACAGACGCAGTACAGATATGTCTTTGTTGTTTTCTTCTAATAAAATGTTTTTCTATGTGTGTTGCGTCTTCTTTACTATTTACTTGAGATTCTTAATGACTGGGTCTCACATTGCCCTAACATCAAGAATCCCTGACTTGATGCTAGCTGGCAATAAAAAGCTGGCATTAACCCCTTATTACCCAGCATGCCATCTCCACCAAGGCCACTGAAAGGGTTGTGGAGCCCACTGGGACGGGGTACTCGATACCGGACAGGGGTACTGCTGGGGGATGTCATGGCGGTCCTTGTCCGGACCGTGTCCCGGGTTCAGACAAGTAAATGGGGTGTATTTACAAGGGATTAGGTTTGTCTTGACGCCACCCACGGGTTGTGGTCAGGGTGACCACCGCTGCTGCAGAACCTCCGGGAATGATGTTTGGCAGCTGTACAGTCATGGCCAAACGTTTTGAGAATGACACCAAAATGATATTTTCACATGATCTGCTGCCCTCTGGTTTTTATTTGTGTTTGTCTGATGTTTATATCACATACAGAAATATAACTGCAATCATATTATGAGTACCAAAAGGTTATATTGACAGTTAGAATGAGTTAATGCAGCAAGTCAATATTTGCAGTGTTGACCCTTCTTCTTCAGGACCTCTGCAATTCTCCCTGGCATGCTCTCAATCAACTTCTGGACTAAATCCTGACTGATAGCACTCCATTCTTGCATAATCAATGCTTGCATTTTGGCAGAATTTGTTGTTTTTTGTCTCTTGATAATTGACCACAAGTTCTCAATGGGATTAAGATCTGGGAAGTTTCCAGGCCATGGACCCAAAATCTCTATGTTTTGTTCCCTGAGCCATTTATGCTTTATGGCAAGGTGCTCCATCATGCTGGAAAAGGCATTGTTGGGCGCCAAACTGCTCTTGGACGGTTGGGAGAAGTTGCTCTTGGAGGACATTCTGGTACCATTCTTTATTCATGGCTGTGTTTTTAGGCAAGACTGTGAGTGAGCCGATTCCCTTGGCTGAGAAGCAACCCCACACATGAATGGTTTCAGGATGCTTTACAGTTGGCATGAAACAAGACTGGTGGTAGCGCTCACCTCTTCTTCTCCGAATAAGCTGTTTTCCAGATGTCCCAAACAATCGAAAAGGGGATTCATCAGAGAAAATGATTTTACCCCAGTTCTCAGCAGTCCACTCCCTGTACCTTTTGCAGAATATCAGTCGGTCCCTGATGTTTTTTCTGGAGAGAAGTGGCTTCTTTGCTGCCCTCCTTGAAACCAGGCCTTGCTCAAAGAGTCTCCGCCTCACAGTGCGTGCAGAAGCACTCACACCAGCCAGCTGCCATTCCTGAGCAAGCTCGGCACTGCTGGTAGTCCGATCCCGCAGCTGAAACAGTTTTAAGATACGGTCCTGGCGCTTGCTGGTCTTTCTTGGGCGCCCTGGAGCCTTTTTGACAACAATGGAAGCTCTCTCCTTGAAGTTCTTGATGATGCAATAGATTGTTGACTGAGGTGCAATTTTTCTAGCTGCTATACTCTTCCCTGTTAGGCCATTTTTGTGCAGTGCAATGATGGCTGCACGTGTTTCTTTAGAGATAACCATGGTTAACTGAAAAGAAACAATGATACCAAGCACCAGCCTCCTTTTAAAGTGTCCAGTGGTGTTATTCTTACTTAATCATGACTGATTGATCGCCAGCCCTGTCCTCATCAACACCCACACCTGTGTTAATGGAACAATCACTAAAACGATGTTAGCTGCTCCTTTTAAGGCAGGACTGCAATGATGTTGAAATGTGTTTTGGGGGTTAAAGTTAATTATCTAGGCAAATATTGACTTTGCAAGTAATTGCTGTTAAGCTGATCACTCTTTATGACATTCTGGAGTATATGCAAATTGCCATTAGAAAAACTGAAGCAGTAGACTTTGTTAAAATTAATATTTGTATCATTCTCAAAACTTTTGGCCATGACTGTAGATGGAACGGCTCCCTGCAGGTAAAGCCTGGTTCCCCGGGGCAGTGGTAATCAAAAGTCTGTGATGGTTGTTATAGATGTTACAGGAAAGTAGGGGTAGTAGTAGAGATGATGAGAGTGGAGGCAATGGCAGTTGATGAGGGAAAGTAGGGTTTCAGCATAAGGATCACACACACTCACATTTGTTGTCGTTTTCCAAGTCTTTACTGTGCAGATGGTAAAGTAGAGTATTGTCCAAGGAGTCTGTACCGGGGCCGGGTTGCTCCCACCCTGACCGGGTCCTTGGCTTCTTACTTCTGCGCTTTGTGTGTGGCCCTGCTGCCGCTTTTAGCTGAACTGCTGGCCCTGTCTCCCCTCACTGGTACCAATCTGCTAGGCAACTTGAGTCCCCTGTGTCACTGACCCCTCCGTGTTGCTTTGTTATGGTACAGTGAAGATGGTGGACTTTCACTATTCCGGTATTCACTGTCCTGTCTGTCTCAGGCACAGCATCGGATCTGGTATCCGTCCTAACCGCCTCTCCGGGATGAGTTCAGGGTAACTCCTTGTCCCCGGGTGTGTTCCTCTGTTTCTCTGACTCCTTCCCTCAGACCTCTCAGGACCTCCACTCCAACTCGACTCCCTCTCCAGCTCCAACCCAGACTAAACTGACTAACTGTCACTCCTGCTCTGAGCGAAACAACATTAGCTCCTCCCACTTTTGCAGATGCCACCTAAGCTCCTTCCACTTCCTAGTGTAGTGTTGTGTGGGGAGTAAATCCGTGTTGATATTTCTGTGGCACATTAACCCTTGGGGTGCCACAGAGCCATGTTAAGCGCCTGAAAATGATGATACGAAAGAATGCAGCATTTTCTGGCCCGACTGAAGGATGCTTTTCTATAGCATGGGGGAGGGGCAAAAACTATGGGACCTCACCCAACTGAGAATACCAGTTCCTGGCTGCCTAATTTTACCTCGGCTGGCAATTACAACAGGGCGAAGCCGTATGCTGTATGCATTCTTTTTGTCAGCCATTGTAAAATTAGGCAGCTGAGGGTGTCAGTTCACACCTGTCCTCTTTATCTATGCTAGACTGAAAAATACAGTGAAGCCCTATGTGTTTTTTTAATGATTAATTTATTTAATACATTATTATGTACTAATGTGTATGGCAACCAAGCACAATCAATATCCAGATTATGGAAATGCACTCTGATTGCAACAGCCAATCACAGATGCTCTCACACAGTCTAGGAATCTGTGATTGGTTGTTGCCAGTCAGTGTAGTGAATATGCATGAAGCTTAATGATCTAGATCTAGCTATCCTTGCATCTATCTATCTATCTATCTATCTATCTATCTATCTATCTATCTATCTATCTATCTATCCTATCTATCCTATCTATCTGTTTATCTATCTATTCTAATTTTACAGTTGGAAAGACCATGATAAAAAAGCATGTCATACACATGTCATACTTATGACATGTGCATGACTTATGGATGCTAGGTGCAGGGATACCGCACACTGGCATTTCATATGCATGACATCGGCATGACATACACCTGTCATATGTGTGTCAAAACACATGAAATCCACATGTCATTCTGCTACTTTTCTCACCGAGATCTTCAGCGAGAAAAGGTGTGAAGATATGAGCATATCTTTATAGTTTTTTAGCCCAAAAATGGAAATGCTGAGTATGACATTAGCTTTAAAATTAATTTCCACGATTAGCTTTTTCTGAGTTTTTGATGTTGCTGAAATTCTATACCATTTCTTTGCCTATTATGTAAATTAGATAATTTGCATTCTTTCATTACATTTTTGTGCCTTTTTCTTAAGTTTTATCACTTTTTCGACACAGCGTGTTTTGTGTCTTCTTTGTATGTCATGTTTGAAAAAAAGCAACTTTGTTTTTGATACTTTCTGGTATATGTCTTTCAAAAAACTTTATTGATATAGTTATGTGGTTATGTGTCTAATGCAAGTCCATAGAGAAAATCTTCACTTAAAACTCAACATACCCACGAAAGAAATTGACATGTGGATTTGAAACACATAGGATATTTTACTTGATGATAAAAGAAGCACAGTGGGTATTAGATTTGTATCGATCATATGGGTGGCACTACAGCCTTGCAGTACTGGGGTCCTGGGTTCAAATGCCACCTAGTACAACATCTGTAAAGAAGTTTGTATGTTCTCTAGAGATGAGCGATGTTCGACTCGAATAGTTCGCCAATCTCAAATTCGAGTCGATTTTGGCGCTATTCGAGTCATTCGCCGAATTCGAACAATTTGGTTCCAATTCGGCGAATTTCGAACATGTTCGATTTTGGTTCGAAAATGCGGCAGATGCAGTCAGAAAACCGCATCTGCCGCATTTTGAGCCAAAATAAACATCCCCTAAAAGAAAGAAAGTGTTCAAAATAAAAAAATAATCGGAGTTCCGCGAGAACGTGACGTCAACAAAGGTCCTGGAAGCACAGGACCTTGCCGGAAAGCTTAAAATAGATATTTTTATGTTTCGGACCCTTTCTTTAAGTAACGTTTACTTAAAGATAGGGTCCTAATCATAAAAATATCTATTTTAAGCTTTCCGGCAAGGTCCTGTGCTTCCAGGACCTGTGGTGACGTCACGTTCTCGTGGAACTCCGGTCATGTGACCGGAGTTCGCGCGAGAACATGACGTCACCACAGGTCCTAGAAGCCGCAGGACCTTGCCGGAGGCTTCAGTGGACCGCGGACAGGTGAGCATTGATTATTTTTTTATTTTTAACACTTTCTTTCACTTTTTTTCACTTCCACAATGTATGTATATACATTGTGGAAGTGAAAAAGCCCCACAGGCCCGGTTTGTTCGTTTTCCGGGGTGTTCGTCAAGCATTCGATGAACATTCGTCGAACACCCCGTCGATTCGACGAATCGAATTCGAACACCGGGGTGGTGGCTCATCTCTAATGTTCTCTTAATGTTTATGTGAGTTTTCTCCGGTTTCCTCTCACAATCCAAAGACAAACTGATAGGGAATTTAGATTGTGAGCCCCAATGGGGCAGTATTTCTGATGTATGTAAAGTGCTCTGGAATTAATGGCATTATATAAGTGAATAATTATTATTTGCTGTGTTTTTCATTTATTGTCTGCAAGGCTTTGTGCAAATAAAAATTAAGCCTAGACAACCTCTTTAACAGAGTGCTGAGGGGCATGACAAAGTAAAGCAAAGCTCACTGGACCTTGCATACTTTGAATACTCAGCATCAATAGCTTAGCAAACCTCATCACACAGGCATACACCATTGTTTCCTATTGTCTACAAGAATACATATAAGGCTGCTTTCACATCAGCGGTACATGTAAAGGATCGTTCACATCAGCGGTCACGTAATTTCACGGCAGATCAGGCAGATGTCACCGCACCTGCCGAATCTTCCGCGAAATGGCTGACTTTCATTCTCTATGGGGCTTGCGGTCAGGTGTGGTGTTGCCGAGTCGAGCAGATCCATCACTTGCTGCTGCGCAAAAAAAAAAACGCTTTAGCAACTTTTTTTTAAGGTGCTGCAAGTACCAGAAGTGCCAGATCCGGCAATACCGCACTTACCGCACTTGACCCCAAGCCCCACAGAGAATGAATGGGGCTTGCTGGATCGGTACCGCAAGTTGGCTGTTATATGGCAGACATCTGACGGATCTGCCGCAAAATTACATTTACTGCTGATGTGAAAGGAGCCTAACAGAGGCAGACACAACAATTACATTGGAACAGAACCTGTTAAATGGGCAAATAATGTCATTCTAAGGAGGGTCTTTATTGCCCTGTTTAACAAAATATAGCATGACCAAAAACTATGTTTTCAAAACAAGTAGTAGTGGAGTATTTTTTTTAATCGTATAATTATAGAAGATTCATAATAAAATACTGAAATAACAAAAAAGTGCTACTTCATTTCATATCTGTGTTGCTACCAGACATCTTGATGAAAATACCCCACAAAATGCCAAGTCATACTGTGCCTCTTTGCTTAAGAGCTATACCCAATTCTGGAAATTAAACCATCCCTATTATAGTCGATAGGGTTTGTCCAGTATGCAAGGTATCATGTGATAGAGCAAAACAAAGGAATTAAGTAACGATGATGTGAGCAGGGACTAAGAAATATTTTATAGTTTGTTGGAAGTACCTGTATCGCGATCAGTAGCTCTGACAACTGTAACAGAAGTTCCAATCCCCACTGTTTCTCGAAGGCCTAAACGACTGTATTGCTGTTGTGTGAAGACAGGCACTTCATCATTAACATCATCTACATAAACAATTACCTGGAGAAAAAAAATATGGTTATTACAATGTTTTCCTGGGTCCTTGGATTTGTTCTTCATAATCATAAGACAATAAATACAACAATATAACAAACTGTACTTCTGTTAATGGAATTCAATGACTTGGGAATTATTATTTTTTCCATACATCAGAAAAGCCAATCTTTTCTAAACCATGAAAATATTTTTCTATTTGCATTAATTAGCATATTGTTCTTACCCTAACAGAACTTCTCATCGGCCCTTGATCACTATTGTATGCCTCCACCACCAAAACATGAGAGGAATTTGTTTCTCTGTCCAGTGCCAGCGGACCTCGCATAAGTAGTCCAGTACCTACATCAATTTGAAAATTCCTGATATTTCCTATCAGTAAAAGATACAATATGTTATTAAGGATTTAATATAAAAAATATGGAAATGGTTGCCAATTGTCTGTCAACTATTTTATACCATGTTTCTGAATTTCTCTTCAGCTCACATCTCACCACCTGTGCTATCAAACCTTATCCCAAACCTCACCTAAGTCTTCATCCCAACCCTAACCCATCTCTTCAAACTATCACTAACAACTGGTGTCTTCCCCTCATGCTTTAAACATGCTTCACTGATACTGGTACCCTCAAAAAGCCCTCCCTTGACCCATATTCTGTGTCTAGCTATTGACCCATGTCACCTTTTCCCTATGCCTCAAAACTACTGGAGCAGCATGTCCATCTCAAATTGTCCTCTCACCTCTCCTCCTGCTCCTGCTTTGACCAGTTACAATCTGGCTTCTAACCGCATCACTCAACTGAAACTGCCCTTACTAAAGTCAACAATGACCTACTACCTGCCAAAGCCAAGCGATACCATTCTGTTTCCCTCCTCCTGGACCAGTCCTCTGCATCACTCTGGACCATTCCCTCTTGTTACAGTTTCTTTCATCTTCTGGTATCACAGACTATGCCCTATCTTTGATCACTTCATACCTAATAGACCAGACTTTCACCGTCTTTCTCTTTCACACCATCTCCTCATCTCACCCCCTATCTGTCGTGTCCCCCTAGGTTCAGTTCTAGGACCCCTGCTGATCTCCATCTACATCTTCGGCCTGGACACATCATAGAGTCTCATAGCTTTCAGTATCACCTCTATGCTGATGACATGGAGATCTAACTCTTGACCTGATATCACCTCCTTACTAACCAAAATCTCACAATGCTTGTCTGCTATTTCATCCTACTTTTTTTTATGCTCGATTTCTAAAACTTAACATGGAAAAATCAGAATTCATCATCTGACCAACATCTGGCTCTACCACACCACCAGACCTATCCATTGAAGTCAATGGCTGCTTGCTCGCCTCAGCCCTGCCTACTCATTACCTCGGGTGATCCTCAACTCTGTCCTCTCCTTCAAACCATATATCTAAGCCCTTGCAACCAACTCCTGACTCCAACTCAAAAATATTTCCTGGATCTGTAAATTCCTTGGCCAAGAAACTGCAAAAACACTCATGCATACCCTCATCTCTCGACTCAACTACTGCAACATACCTCCCCTGGCCTCCCCTCTAGCACTCTTGCACCCCTCCAATCTATCCTAACCTCTGCTGCTAGACTACCCAACTGTATCCCCGCTATTCCCCAGCCTCTCCTCTCTGCCCAGCCCTTCACTGGCTTCCCACTGCTTAGAAGTTCCAGTTCAAAACCCTAACAATGATATACAAAACCATCCACAACCTGTTTTCTCCGTACATCTGTGACATGGTCTCCTGGTACTTACTTGTACGCAACCTGCGTTCCTCACAAGATATTCTTCTCTACTCCCCTCTTATTTTTTCTTCCCACAACTGCATACAAGTCTTCTTGGTAATCCCCCATACTCTGGAACTCTTTGACCCAACACATCAGACTCTCGACTATTATGGGAACCTTCAAAATAAACCTGAAGACCCACCTCTTTAGACAAGCTTACAACCTGCAGTGACCCTCAGTCCACTAAACTGCCCAACAACCAGCTCTACCTTCTCCTTGTGTATCCTCACCCATCCCTTGTAGATTGTGAGCCCTCACAGGCTGGGTCCTCTCTCCTCCTGTACATGTGTCTGCCTTGTATTTCTCATAATTATTGTACTTGTATGCCCTTTTCACATATAAAGCTCCATGAAATAAATGGCACTATAATAATAATAATACCTTATAGTGCCTGTAATAAAAAAAAAAGTTTAAAAACTATGTGTATCCATAAATTACTTTTATGCTTCTGAAGGACATTGTGACTGTATGTTCATACACCATTTCTTGAGAAGTCTTTAAAAGTGAATTAGCACCACAAAATGCCAGAAAAATTGTGCTAAAAAAAAATTGATACTTTTCCTATTGATTTCAATTGCAAAACTACTTTGCTGTTCATTGGTTAAAGCTTTTGATTATTCTTTGTTTTAGATTTTAAAAACCCACGCATTTAATAGACGTGACCTGACCATTCATCAGTCATACTCCACTATGAAGCCGTTCTATACTTTACAACTAAAGTTAATGAGAAGCCTAAGAATACTACAAAGACTACCTGTCTCTTCGACTGCTTTTTAAGTGTTTTTGAGACATTGTCACTTAAAAAACCCCAGCATTTAATTCACTGCTTAAAGGACACCTGTCACTTGTAAAAACAGTATTATCCTGAACATATGAGTTTAATCTGCAGGTTAATAGCTTTTGGAACCTGCCTGGTGCTTGCACATCAAATGAACAGTTATAGATTGTACTCTCGATACACTGAGCGGTCACTGAACCTGCGTAGATGCCTGCCAATGACTAAAATACAAATTGTGCCCAAAGGAGTAAAATTAATCTCTTCCTGGCAGTGGACTTTGATGTGTAGGCACCTTGCAGATTTCAATGTTAACCTACAGTTTAAACCAGAGGTCCCCATCCCCAGGCGTCAATGGCCGCCAACAGGTCATGTTTTCAGGATTTCCTTAGTATTGGACAGGTGATAATTTAATTACCTGCACAGGAGATAATTCCAAACCCTGTGAAATGCTAAGGAAATCCTGAGAACATGACCACTGAGGCCTGGAGTTTGCGACCCCTGGTTTAAACCCATACTATATCTGCAGGATAATAGTATTTTTTCAGAAGATAGGTTCACTTTAATGAATTTTATGAAAAGCATTTAATAATTACCCAGAAAAAAAGTTTACAAAAAAATTGCTTAAAAACGGTAAGGGTATGTGCTCACATGTCCAACACGCAGCTCCCCCAGACTGAGTGAACCCACAGGTGGCCACAGGGAGCCCGCAGCCGCCCTGTTCTCACCATGTGCAGCAGGTGCGGGGCGGCTTCTCCCTGCAGTCACCCAATGGGAGCAGCTTCCGACTCCGCAGCATGAAATGAACTTGCTGTGGAGGAGCGGAATGCCGGCAACCCACACCGTAGCTAAAAGAACACTGAGGTCAGGTTAAGCATAGTGGGACACTATGCTTATACTGTACTACGCAGCGGCAAGACGCTGCATTCAAAACGCTACATACACTGATCGTGTACATGCACCCTAATACAACACTAACGAAAAATGCTTCAGGATAAATATGCACAGAAAATACCATATAGAAGTAGCATTTCATGAAGCTATTTTCGCTTGAAAAGCATGCAGTTATTGAACATGTTTTCATAAATTTTCATGTTGAGCTAAACATAGGATATAATAATGGCCACAGAGAAGAATAAAATGTGTTTGTTTTTCTTTTGCCTTGGAGATTATTGGAGATTTTGTAGTGGTGGCAGCCAGAATGGTGAGCCAACCATGGGTAGGGCTTGGTCCCTGGGTGGTTGTCGGGATACTGCGTGCCCGGGATTCTGCGTGTATCTTCTCTCTGCAGCTCCTCCAGCAGCACATGCAGGGATCAGGATACCTCCCAGCAGGGACCCGCTGCTTCCTACACAGCGGCTAACGCAGTCAGAATGAGGCTCCACAGGCGTGCCCAGTCTAAAAACTCTTTGAATAACAGTCACACACAGATCTTGAGTTTACCGGGTACTTTACTCCGCTACCATAAAACACCTCAGTCACTGGTCAAAGTTCTTAACAGTTCTATTACACTCGCCATGGACCGGGTCCACACAACGGTCACTGGCTCAGGCTCTCACTGCAGCTGGGATAGTTCCTTTGTGTCACTCCCCTCAGTGTACCTCTCGGGCCCTCTGGTTCTTTCTGTCCTCTCACGTACGTGTTCGGTCCGGCCATCACGAGCTCTACAGTGAGTCATCCCACACTCTAGGTCACTAGCCCTAGTACGATGGCTTTGTCCTACTCCGTACCGGTTGTTGGGTCTCAGCCACATCTACAGTGCCGGAGCTCTGGTTCTCTCGCCCAGCCACCAGTGACCGGGATTAGTCGGGCTCATCTGGCTCCTTCATACATCTCCACGGGTTCCAGCCTGGGCTCCCAGCTGGCCATTAAGGGTGCAGGCCACCGGCCCCGTTGTCCTCTCAGTCTGATCCCCTCAATCTACTTGCCCAACTTAGTGTTCCTAGGTCCTCTTGGAGTCTAGTTCCTCCACCCCTTTCCCGGGTTCTCTCTACTTTCCACCCACACTTTGCTACTCCCACCACCTCTTGCCCGACATGAAGTGACTTGGGCTCAGGGTCGGAGTGTGCGTGCGTGGGTGTTTTGTGAGCTGACCGTCTTACCTATCCCGACTGCAGTTCACCCTGTGGCTGCCCGGTCTTAGGGGCGCCACATGTGTATGTCTTTTCCCTGTAAAATATTGACCACTCATTAACAGGCAACAACACTAAGGGGAAAGAAGAACACAACCCACCATCACTTAGAGCAGATATCTCACTGTGTGAGATGTAATGGTACCTTTACACGCCGCATCAGGATGGTGGCAACAACCGGGTGCTTCACGTGCACGAGCACGCACAAACGGTTGAAAACGGTAACCACCTTTACACACCGCAACAAGGTGCGCTACGGTAGGTTACATCTATCTCTGGATACACCGCCGGGTGCCACAAGTTACCTTCTGTAGCTCACCTTACCTCATTTACACGCCGCTATAACAAGGTAATATGGGCGGAACAAAGGCAGCAGGGACAACACATAGGCGAGCCACAATTGTGGATTACGAGAATTCCGTACCCTGATAGGACAAAGCAATAACATCATGATTGGGCAGCCAGCGCAGGAGGCTGACTAATACATGACGCTTGAGCAATTGTGTAGTGTGACTGGTCAGCTCCTTAAATATGCCGCCCTATGCAGCGTCTACCAATCGTAATGCAGGAGCTTCCACCAATGATCGCTGATGGGGCGCAGTATCCCGGAGCCTGTGTCACGCCCCAGGTACATAGCTTGGTGTCGAAACAACCCTTCTGTTCCTTATTTACACGCCGATACAGGCCGCAACCATCGCCTTGAAATCAACCTGTTTTAGGGCACTGCTCTGAAACAGGTGCCTCAAGTGGCGGGTGGCAACAACCGTCTTCACACGCCGCTACCTCGGTTTGATTTGGGGGTGCAAGATACATTTCTCTCATGTACCCGGTTGTTGCCACCATCCTGTTGCGGCGTGTAAAGGTACCATAAGAGAGACAGCCTTGATCTCCTGGTGTAACCTCCTCCATGAATCAGTGTGTGGGGAAGGCCAGCACAATTGCATTTACTTGTGTCACATTAGAAACTCTTCTATCAGCTCTCCTCCTCTCCTATAACTGTCCCCTCTGTTGTACTGCCTTTCCCTACGCTGCATGTATGTAAATGGCAGCTCAAAATATCAGTATCACACTAATTTCTGTTGTGCTCAACTTGTACTCAACTTATGCTCAACATGTGCTCATTTTGTTGTGAGATCCAAGCAGAGTGTCATTACATCTCACACAGGATATAAGCTAGTCTCTCCGCTCCTCTTAGCGCCTCTGCACACAGAACTCAGGTACCAACAGCCACAGGGGCTCAGTTTTACCACTCCCCGGTACTGCTCCCTAGTTCAGCCGCCTTCTCCAAGTTGTGCTGGGTGTTCGGCTGCAGCACCCATTAGGAACTCAGGGCCTCTGATTTCAATGGTTCGGGCTTACAGCATCTGCGCTGTTTTCAGGACCAGTTCCCTGTGTTGTCCATTAGCCCCTCTGTTCTCTCGCCAGATACTGGCGTACAGGGGATCTGTCTTTCCTCCACACCCGCTGGTCTTTCCCTTCCAGGGCGAGCGTGGTCGTGCTCAAGCCCACGGGAGCCAACACCACTTAGGTCTTCACTCTCACTCCTTCTTTTTCCTTCTGCTTTTTTCCTACTACTCCCTTTTTCCTTCCCGACTATGCTTGGGTCCTCTCTCTGGGTCCACCCACCGTCCTGGGGTCCATAAGTGTTGTGTATGTGTATGTGAAGCTCAACTGTGCCATCCCAGCACCTGGAGAGCAGAGGCACAACTCTCCCTCTAATGGAGGAGACCAGTACCTCTGGTGGCGGCCTGCCCGGAGGGGCACCACATTCCCCCTTGGCAAAAATTAGCCTGTCCCGGAGCAACCCAGTAACACAGAGACTCACAAAAAATTTAATTTTTAAATAATGATAACAATACGCATCAATTTTCTTCCCTTTCGGGGAGCACCACACTTGAACGTTACTATAACAAAGTGCTCGAGTCTCTCAGTCGTCATAGAGAAAACACAAAATGCTCGTAAAAAGGTAGAAAAATATAAAACAAAAGTAACATATTGTCCACAGTCTGTAAAGCGATTTCCCCTCCCGGGGTTCAAAACAGTTCTTTGTCAGAAGTCCTCCGCCCAACTATATGGTGATCACAGCAGGATAACTACATACATCATACAATTTCAGTACCTAACTAAGTAACCAGCTATATACAATTTTACATGTTTTAACAGTCTAACCACTATTTACACTGGCTTTCTAGGTCTTACTTAATGGGTAAGGGCCGCTTGCCCGCTAACTGTCCTTCGCACTCAAAAGTCCAACCGGCTCTGCATATGGGGCTCGAGGCTGCAGGATCTTGTACACCTGCAACGCGTACCAGCCTTGTCATTCCATACACCAGGTGTAACCAACCTCTTCTCCGGGGTAGAGGTCCCGACCGGGGTGTCCCTTCGAGAAGTACGACTCGACGTCCCTTCTGCAGACAAAGACCTCTTGTTCCAAGCCATACTCCTTTATGAACCAACAGCCATCTCGGAGGTGGAAGTCCACAACAACTCCTCAGAGCCACTCTGTCGGGTTGGGTATCAGAGTCTTTCGTACGTAGGGTTTCTCCTCCAGGTTAGCCTCCTCCTGCTGCTGTCAGCGGTCTCGGCTCTGTCGTCGCTTTTCTTCTTCAACAGCTTGTCTTCGCGCCCAGTAGTCACCATTGCATCTGCTCTCCACCCTTGCTCACCGCCTTGGACACAATCGGGCACCCCTTGGTTACACTCTCATAGGGTGCCAAATGCGCCCTCCTTCTCTCAACCTCCGGGGTATCTGCTGGACTCACACTGCTTTCCAGCTCAGCGGCATCACTCTATGACTTCGACGCTGGTTCAGGTGGGTCTGGTGTGGCAGCTGGTGGTGCTTCTGTCGGCTCCGGGGTCGCTGGCCGGCTCTGGTTCGTTGGTTCTGCTGCTGGTGCTGCTTCTGGTGGTTCAGGAGGCTCTAGTACCCGCACTCGGTGTGCCGACTTTTGTAGGTGGGACCGCTTCCAGGCGTTGACGGTCCACAGCTGCGCGCTGCTCAGTAACTGTCTCAGTTCTTTCATCGCCTCTTTGAAGTCATCGGAACTGGTAAATTGTACCCAGTCTCTAGCCTCCCCGGTTGCATTGGGGGCTTTTTCACTCTCTTGTCCGCCAGCTAGAGAGTCTGTCCCATTGTTCGCCATGATGCCTTCCGCTCCTTGCACCACGCGACTCTTTCTCTCGTTCTGTCTCTAGGCAGAATCAAGAACCACACCTTAGCAGATGCCCTTGGCTCTTCTTTAGTACTCAGGCTGGGCCTGTTCTTTTGCATCTTTACAAAGGTCCTTCCCACAACGAGGGCCTAGACATGCCCCCAGACCTACACCTGGCGCTCGTTCTTTCTCGTCGCCATTTTTGTGAGCTAGTTCTTAGGGGCCTTTCACACTTGCGTTTTTTTCCTGATTTGGAAGATCAGGAAAACACCTGATTCTTACAGGATTCATTTTTTTTGCCCATTCTCTTTAATGATTTCAGGAAAAAACATGAAGCAACAAGATTCTACCTGACAAAATTAAAGTGAATGTGCAAAATACAGTAAGAATCTGGTTTTTTCTGATCTTCCAAATCAGGAAAAAAACGCAAGTGTGAAAGGCCCCTTACACAGTCTCTTAAGAGTTCTTTAAGGTGCACGAGACTCGATGTCACCGGGCCGCTTGCATCCTGTTCGTGATGCCAAGATGACACGCCCACTCCAGGGCTGGGAAACCAGGCAGCTTGTTCTTCTCGGTTCTTTTCACGGGTACAAACGGGGGCCGAGACCTAGTCCCGTGACCCTGGTGGTATCATTTAATAAAGGGTGATTGACGAGGAAGACAGGGAAAAGGGGTATTCATGAAGCCACCTGTGGTATGTGGCCCTGGGTGGCCCCCGCTGCTTCAGAACCTCTGAAGACGATGACCGGCAGCTTTGATGGTTTCGTTCCCCACAGGTAGAGCGCGGTCCCCAGGGCAGTGGGAAGGAGGGTTCAGTTCGTACCTTGGCAGATGTGTGTTAGGTCATCAGCACCCCGGTGTTTCATGTGGCCTCCACTTAGCTCTTCGCTCTCACTTCTTCTTTTTCCTTCTCCTTCTTTTCTACTACTTCCTTTTTCATTCCCGGCTACGCTTGGGTCCTCCCTCCGGGCCCACCCACCGTCCCGGGGCCTTAAGTGTTGTGTGTGTGTGTGTGTGTGTGTGAAGCTCAACTGCACCATCCCAGCACCTGGAGAGCAGAGGCACAACTCTCCCTTTAATGGAGGAGTGCAGTACCTCTGGTGGCGGCCTGCCCGGTGGGACGCAACACATGCATATTCCCCTGCCAGCCCCTCTGTGCAGTGTCAATGATTGGTGCAAACTGCCAGTATTCATTTGTTAGACAAATTGAAAGTAATCTCGTAGTTGTGACAGAGGTGCACAGTGATGGAAATAAGTGCCATAGATTTTGTCTAATTTAGAATATGGCATCACATCCTGTGTAGTACACCTTTGCCCACCTCATTGGCCCATTATGCTATTGCTCTCTGTTATCAGGTTTTTTACTCACCCATAAAATAGGAGGTTTTTAACCCAGATGGAGGCTGTGACTTAAGTTTGGGGACCCAGTATGAGAGACACGCCCCGACGTGGCTACTGGGAGGTTTATTGATATGATCATATTTATAAAGCTAAGTGTCTCGGTTTTTCACCCTTTCTGTTTTCCTTAGCTGAAAGTTTACTTTATTTTCTATTAGTTGTCTTAGCAGAGTGCCGCTGTCTTTTCTGTTAGGAGCTGTGTGCTGACAGCCTGACAAGGTAAACTGCAGATACATTGATTAGTTGTGGCACGCTGAGTAGGCCTCGCCCTCCACCCATATAAGGCCGTATTCAGTGTGTGGAGCTGAATTATGGATTCCTGGACAACTAGCATATGTCAAGTTTAGAAACAGCCTAGTGGGGACATCTTCTGGAAGGTTTTTGAAAAGTTTACTTTCAGATTTCACTTATGAAGTATGTTTGAAAGTTTATTATAATCACTTGCTCTACATTATTAAATAAAAATGTAAGCGGCGTTTACACTTTAACATATTTTTTATCACAGTTCATATTGGTGGACACTGTAAAACAAATAAACAAAACAAAGTGCATTTTTTTTATCCAATACATTATATTCCCCAAATGGTGGCAATAAAAAGTACAATTTGCAGTTGCTTTTCCAGCAAGAAGGAAGTAAGAAACTTCTGATGTCTTGAGGTCTTCAATAATTGCTAGGTGCCTACTTAGGGATAAAAGCAGTTGTCACTTTATTTACTTACCACTGATAATTCGATACCAAACTCGCCCATTCTCCCCCTCGTCTGCATCTGTGGCATCCAACTAAAGGAAAAAAAGCAATACCTTATTATTTCTTTGAGTTTACTATAACAAAATAGTTTTCAGTATAGCTAGTTAGAAGGAAGGTGGAAGAAAAAAAGTTAATTATTAAGTATCCAAAGGTTATGAATCACAAAAAATGATTTATTCTATATTTATTAATGTATCGTTATTAATAGAATCTTAGCATCATGCTATTGTTTCATTTTATGTACATTATCATATATAGCCAGATCTTACCAACATGTTTTTCAGCTTTACAAAATCAAGGTTGTGCCTTATATGATTGGTTCTTGCATGTATAAAATTACATTAAAGTGAACCTGTCCCTAGGTTTTACCAATATAAACAGTGGCCACCACCAGTATGTCCTTATTTATTGCATTCGATGCAGTATACAAGTCCCCAAACCAATCTGTGTAACATAAAAGAGATCTTTTAATATACTTACGGTACCTACAGGGCAGGAGAGTCCAAGGGGTGTCGCTGAACTTGATGTGGTGCCTCCTCTCTGTTTGTGATCGCTGTCCTCCTTCCCTGCTTCGTGTGGATGACACATCCCATGTCATGTGCTACACCAGCGAGATTTGGCACTCACCAGTCTTGTTTTCTTGATCTAATATCTTTAGACAAACATGGTGCACCCCAAATTTGTCCTTTTTCACATTGGTGTTGCCAGGAGCTTCATTTTACTACATTGGACTACACTATTGTTAGGAAGGTAATTTACACAACTTGCTTAACATCTTCCACGTGCATTTTATTATTATATGTTATGGTCAATTAATACTATATTGGAACTTGTATTTCTTCAATAATGGCACATACTAAATTTTATCACTCTGATCTGTGTCTTGTATGGCCCCCCTCCCCCTCCATTGGAAAGTTAACCTCGTTGATAACTTCCCCTGTCATCCATCTGCGAACCAGAACCAACCCCATTCCCCCCTCCCTTCCGAGTCTTTCCTCTTCTTGAGTATGTTTGTCTTCCCCACTCTCTGTATACCCCACCTTTCCTCTCTCTATAAATTTTTTTGGTATTTACGCAGTTAGATCTTGTCTAGTTACCATTGCTTTAATGAAGAATTTGATTGGCTCCTTCGTAAGCAGAGGTACAATATCCAACTGGTTAACAACATGATTGCTACAACTCTTATGGCGGGTTTACACGTCGCGATATCGCAGTACAATTTCAATCAAAAGTCACGTGGTTCAATCGTTGGACCCGATATCGTGCCTGCGTTGTATGGTGTGAACGTCCAATGCGATGCAGGAACGATGTCAATGCGATATCGGGGATCGAATGAGCGTGCTATTCAATGCCCCGATATTGCATAGCGATTGAAGCCAGATCGTGCTGTGTAAACACCCAATTACGATGCGATTTGATACGTCACCCATTCACTCCCATGTTAACTATGCGATCCTGGATTGGGAGGCGGAGACATCGCACGGACGTTGTATTACGATATCGCAGCGTCTAAACAGTCAATGCGATGCGGGTGAAACGTGCACTAATTGCGCGCTCCCGCGCCATTGAGTTGCGATATCGAAACGATATCGTGGCGTGTAAACCCACCATTAAACTCCACACCCATGGTCGCAGCAATCAAGCCTTAAGCAGGGAACCTGTATCCTTCCAGATGGTTTTCGATGATTATGTTTGCTTTTCATAATATTTTCATTGCCTTTTATGCTCTCCTTTTGTACTTTCTTAACATCTGTCAACTAAGATATGAGCCATGTATTATTGTTTTTGTTCATGTATAACAATAATAATAATAAATAAAACATTAAAAAGCTACTAAATTTTATGCTTGTAAAATTTTGTGTGCAAACCGTCCAATAATATTGAGCAACGCCTCATGAAATTTCCACAGGTGTTCAAGGAGTCTCATCATTCCACATCAGATCCCTCTGAACTCAGTGGGTTATTAAATCAGTTTGAAAAACTCTCAAGTAAAGAACTGTGTTCCTGGTGGGATCATAATACTTTAAAAAATGTATGTCTACAGAAAAATGATACCCTACTTATTCATGGACGAAAGAGTTGGCAACCTTGAAATTGTTCCAGAAAATTAAGTATTTATTTCCTGTGTTTATTTGAACAACACAAAAAAACTGAAAAAAAAGGGAAATTGGACATAATTTCACACAAAACCCAAGAATGAGGTGAGCAGTGTAGTCAGTGAGATCACCTGAGGACACAGCTGTGGTACCATGGTAATTGCATCAGCTGACCATGGTTAGTGTTTACCATGGTACCTCAGCTGTGATCTCAAGTGACCTCATCGACTGCACCTATGACACAGCCGCAGCTATCGGTGCCATCATTGTGTGCCATAGGCCGCGCTAATAGGATACTTCCTCTTTCAGTGTGATCTCCAACGCAGCAGAGCTGAGATGCAACAAGGAAACCATTGTGTCCCTCGTCAGAGGGTATGTTTGGGGTTAATAAATGGGAACATGAGGGTTGTCAGCGTGTTTTATTTCTAATAAAGGATTTTTCTGTGTGTGTGTTTATTAACTATTCACTTACCAGATTGGTAATGGACGGCTGTCATAGACATCTGACATTTCCAGTCTAGACTTAATCGTGAGCTGTCAATACTCAGCTGTCATTAACCCATCACATCACTCTGATACCACCGCACCAGGGCATCGGGAAGAACAGGGTAAAGAGCAAGGATTTGGCAATTTGCGTCAAATTCTGGGGCGGCTGCCGGCTGCTATTCTTACCCTGGGGGGGCAATAACTATATGCATCCCCAGGGTAAGAATACCAAACCCCATCCATGCGTTTTCTCTTAGCTGAGTATCAAATATGGAGGACCCCATGTTGTCATTTTTTTAAATTATCTATTTAATTAAAAAAAAAACAGTGTGTGGTCCCCATATTTGATACTCAGCCAATAAAAAAGCAAATAGCTGAGGGATGCAGCCTGCAGCTGCCCAATTTATTTGTGCTGAGAATTAAGAATATGGGGGAACCCTACACATTTTTTTTCACATTATTTATTTATTTTATACACATGTGCCGGAAGGTTGGTTGCCATACACTAATGAATATGGCAACCAAGCACAGACACCGGTACAGACTGTGGGGGTGCAATCTGAGTGCAACAGCCAATCACAGATGCTCTCACAGAGAGTGAGAGATTGTGATTGGCCATTGCAGTTCAGTGTAGTGAATATGCATGAAGTTTAATGAGTGGCCCCAGAAGCAAGCAACTGAAGGCTAGTAAGGTCAATCGATCTATCTATCCTATCGATCAATCTGACTATCCAGTTTAACTTTTTACAGCATGGAAAAGACCATGTTAATAATGTATGTCATACACATGACATATACATGACATACGAATGCTAGGTGAGGAAAAAACGCACACTAGCATATCATATGCATGCTATATGATTGACATACGCATGTCAAAAGGATGAAAAAATGCATGACACTTGCATAACACTCTGCTACTTTCCTTGCAAAGAAACTCACAAATGCAAGAAATACGTGAGTGTATCCTAAATTTTATAAACTGTGAGATGGCACCTACGCAATAATTATGTCCTTAAAGAAACCCCTAATTGTTCTCATACCCAAAACCCATTTCATGGTCATTATAGAGTTTGAGGGTCTCAACAATCCGCCCATTCACACACAGAGTATAATACCCCACACCTGTTAGTATGATGGCTTTCAGTCGCATGATGCCCTCACACTGTATCATTGCTCCCACAGCCACATACACAGTATGATTGCCCATCACTATGATGCTCCTAAAGCCCACACTCAGTGTGATAGCCCCTACTCAGTACAATACCCCCAGAGCCATCACGCAATATGCTGCCACCACACAGTATCATTGCCCCCAAAAATGCTACAGTATGAAGGCTCCTCATTATAATGCTAATACAGACCCCACTCATTGTGATAACCTTCCTCAATATGATGCCTCTGAGCTGCCCACCCCACACATTACAGTCATATAAAAAAGTTTGGGCACCCCTCTTAATCTTACAAATTTTTTTGCTTAAATTTGGGTTTTTGCAACAGCTATTTCAGTGTGATATATGTAATAACTGATGGACACAGTAATATTTCAGGATTGAAATGAGGTTTATTGTACTAACCGAAAATGTGAAATATGCATTATTTCAAAATTTGACAGGTGCCAACGTATGGACACCTCAACAGAAAAGTGACATTAATATTTAGTAGATCCACCTTTTGCAAAAAATAACAGCCTCTAGTCGCTTCCTGTAGCTGTTAATGAGTTCCTGGATCCTGGATGAAGGTATTTTTGACCACTCCTCTTTACAAAACAATTCCAGTTGAGTTAAGTTTGATGGTCGCCGAGCATGGACAGCCCACTTCAAAACATCCCACAGATGTTCAATGATATTCAGGTCTGGGACTGGGATGGCCATTCCAGAACATTGTAATTGTTCCTCTGCATGAATGCCTGAGTAGATTTGGAGCAGTGTTTTGGATCATTGTCTTGCTGAAAGATCCATCCCCGGCGTAACTTCAACTTTGACACTGATTCTTGAACATTATTCTCAAGAATTTGCTGATACTGAGTGGAATCCATGCAACCCTCAACTTTAACAAGATTCCCGGTGCTGTCATTGGCCACACAGCCCCAAAGCATGATGGACCCTCCCCCAAATTTGACAGTGGGTAGCAAGTGTTTTTCTTGGAATGCTGTGTTTTTGTGGCGCCATGCATAACGCCTTGTTGTATGACCAAACAACTCAATCTTTGTTTCATCAGTCCACAGGACCTTCTTCTAAAATGAAACTGGCTTGTCCAAATGTGCTTTTGCAAACCTCAGGCAACTCTGTTTGTGGCGTGCATGCAGAAACGGCTTCTTTTGCATCACTCTCCCATACAGCTTCTCCTTGTGCAGTGTGGGCTGTATTGTTGACCGATGCACAGTGAAACCATCTGCAGCAAGATGATGCTGCAGGTCTTTGGAGGTGGTGTGTGGATTGTTCTTGACTGTTCTAACCATTCTTCTTCTCTGTCTGTCTGATATTTTTGTTGGCCTGCCACTTCTGGCCTTTACAAGAACTGTCCCTGTGGTCTTCCATTTCCTTACTACGTTCCTCACTGTGGAAACTGACAGGTTAAATCTCTGAGCCAACTTTTTTTATCCTTCCCCTGAACAACTATGTTGAACAATATTTTTTTTTCAGATCATTTGAGAGCTGTTTTGAGGAGCCCATGATGCCACTCCTCAGAGAAGATGCAACT
>JARQOC010000006.1:142027400-142056048 GCA_033576535.1 Allobates femoralis
ATTTACAGGCCACTATGGAGCCCTTAAGCCAGGGGGCCCCGCACCAGTTGGAATCTGCCCTTCCTCACCCATTATCATCATTTCAGTAGCATCCGTATCCTCTGGAAATGGATACCATTGTATAAAATGGTGGATCAAGGATGTAAAGGCTTTGTCATTCACCATTTATCCAGTGCTTGTGAGTCTGAGACTGCAAAAAACAAAGCATGGCACTAGGGGAATAGGCAACAGTGAGTAGTGTTTTTGTTTTTCATGTCAGTAGTTGTTATGACCATCATTTGAATTAGGGGTGGGCTATGGGGAAAGTATAAAGGAGTGAGGGCTGTGGTAACATCATACTGAGAGATGATGGGCTGTGGGGACATCATGCTGAGTGGGGGTTTTTCAGGCCATCATGCTGAGTGTAGGCTGGCATTAAAGGCCATCATACTGAATGGGGAGGTGGGCTTTTAGGACTTCATACTGAGTTGGTACTCTGGGAGACATTATACATAGTTTTGGGTGGGCTAGGGGGACATCATACTGAGTTGTGAATGGACTGTGGGGGAATCATCAAAAGTGAGGGATGTAGTGACATCTTACTGAGTGGGGGCCTCTGGGGCTATCATACTGACTATGGAGCTTGCATTGGTGCCATCATTCTGAGTGGGAGATGGCATTGAATGCCATTATGCTGAATGGAGAGATGGCATTGGGAGTCATCAAGTCATCAAACTGAGTTGGAGGGGAAGCATCATATTGAGAGGCAATCATGCCCTGTAGGGCACAGTGGGGCCATTATACAGTCATATGAAAAAGTTTGGGCACCCCTCTTAATCTTACTCTTTTTTTTTGTTTACAATTGGTTTTTGCAACAGGTATTTCAGTGTGACATATGTAATAACTGATGGACACGTTAATATTTCAGGTTTGAAATTAGGTTTATTGTACTAACCAAAAATGTGAAATATGCATTATTTTCATGATTTGAATACTCCTAACTACTTTTTACTGACTTACTGAAGCACTAAATTGGTTTGGTAACCTCATTGAGCTTTGTACTTCATAGCCCGGTATATCCAATCATGAGAACAGCTATTTCAGGTGTCCAATTGAAGGTTGTTTTCCTAGTTGCATCTTCTCTGAGGAGTAGCATCATGGGCTCCTCAAAACAGCTCTCAAATGATCTGAAAAAAAAAGATTGTTCAACATAGTTGTTCAGGGGAAGGATAAAAAAAGTTGTCTCAGAGATTTAACCTGTCAGTTTCCACTGTGAGGAACATAGTAAGGAAATGGAAGACCACAGGGATAGTTCTTGTAAAGGCCAGAAGTGGCAGGCCAACAAAAATATCAGACAGACAGAGAAGAAGAATGGTGAGAACAGTCAAGAACAATCCACAGACCACCTCCAAAGACCTGCAGCATCATCTTGCTGCAGATGGTGTCACTGTGCATCGGTCAACAATACAGCCCACACTGCACAAGGAGAAGCTGTATGGGAGAGTGATGAAAAAGAACCCGTTTCTGCATGCACGCCACAAACAAAGTCGCCTGAGGTATGCAAAAGCACATTTGGACAAGCCAGTTTCATTTTAGAAGAAGGTCCTGTGGACTGATGAAACAAAGATTGAGTTGTTTGGTCATACAACAAGGCGATATGCATGGCGCCACAAAAACACAGCATTCCAAGAAAAACACTTGCTACCCACTGTCAAATTTGGGGGAGGGTCCATCATGCTTTGGGGCTGTGTGGCCAATGACAGCATCTTGTTAAAGTTGAGGGTTGCATGGATTCCACTCAGTATCAGCAGATTCTTGAGAATAATGTTCAAGAATCAGTGTCAAAGTTGAAGTTACGCGGGGGATGGATCTTTCAGCAAGACGATGATCCAAAACACTGCTCCAAATCTACTCAGGCATTCATGCAGAGGAACAATTACAATGTTCTGGAATGACCATCCCAGTCCCCAGACCTGAATATCATTGAACATCTGTGGGATGTTTTGAAGCGGGCTGTCCATGCTCGGCGACCATCAAACTTAACTGAACTGGAATTGTTTTGTAAAGAGGAATGGTCAAAAATACCTTCATCCAGGAACTCATTAACAGCTACAGGAAGCGACTAGAGGCTGTTATTTTTGCAAAAGGTGGATCTACTAAATATTAATGTCACTTTTCTGTTGAGGTGCCCATACGTTGGCACCTGTCAAATTTTGAAATAATGCATATTTCACATTTTCGGTTAGTACAATAAACCTCATTTCAATCCTGAAATATTACTGTGTCCATCAGTTATTACATATATCACACTGAAATAGCTGTTGCAAAAATCCAAATTAAAAAAAAAATTAGTAAGATTAACTGGGGTCCCCAAACTTTTTCATATGACTGTAATTGTGGGGTGGGCAGCTCAGAGGCATCATATTGAGGAAGGTTATCACAGTGAGTGGGGTCTGTAATAGCATTATAATGAGGAGCCTTCATACTGTAGCGTTTTTTGGGGCAATGATACTGTGTGGTGGCAGCATATTGCGTGATGGCTCTGGGGGTATTGTACTGAGTAGGGGCTATCACACTGAGTGTGGGCTTTAGGAGCATCATAGTGATGGGCAATCATACTGTGTATGTGGCTGTGGGAGCAATGATACAGTGTGAGGGCATCATGCGACTGGAAGCCATCATACTAACAGGTGTGGGGTATTATACTCTGTGTGTGGATGGGAGGATTGTTGAGACCCTCAAACTCTATAATGACCATGAAATGGGTTTTGGGTATGAGAACAATTAGGGGTTTCTTTAAGGACATAATTATTGCGTAGGTGCCATCTCACAGTTTATAAAATTTAGGATACACTCACGTATTTCTTGCATTTGTGAGTTTCTTTGCAAGGAAAGTAGCAGAGTGTTATGTAAGTGTCATGCATTTTTTCATCCTTTTGACATGCGTATGTCAATCATATAGCATGCATATGATATGCTAGTGTGCGTTTTTTCCTCACCTAGCATTCGTATGTCATGTATATGTCATGTGTATGACATACATTATTAACATGGTCTTTTCCATGCTGTAAAAAGTTAAACTGGATAGTCAGATTGATCGATAGGATAGATAGATCGATTGACCTTACTAGCCTTCAGTTGCTTGCTTCTGGGGCCACTCATTAAACTTCATGCATATTCACTACACTGAACTGCAATGGCCAATCACAATCTCTCACTCTCTGTGGGAGCATCTGTGATTGGCTGTTGCACTCAGATTGCACCCCCACAGTCTGTACCGGTGTCTGTGCTTGGTTGCCATATTCATTAGTGTATGGCAACCAACCTTCCAGCACGTGTATAAAATAAATAAATAATGTGAAAAAAAATGTGTAGGGTTCTCCCATATTCTTAATTCTCAACACAAATAAATCGGGCAGCTGCAGGCTGCATCCCTCAGCTATTTGCTTTATATTGGCTGAGTATCAAATATGGGGACCACACACTGTTTTTTTTTTTTTTAATGAAATAGATAATTTAAAAAAATGACAACATGGAGTCCTCCATATTTGATACTCAGCTAAGAGAAAACGCATGGATGGGGTTTGGCATTCTTACCCTGGGGATGCATATAGTTATTGCCCCCCCCCAGGGTAAGAATAGCAGCCGGCAGCCGCCCCAGAATTTGACGCAAATTGCCAAATCCTTGCTCTTTACCCTGTTCTTCCCGATGCCCTGGTGCGGTGGTATCAGAGTGATGTGATGGGTTAATGACAGCTGAGTATTGACAGCTCACGATTAAGTCCAGACTGGAAATGTCAGATGTCTATGACAGCCGTCCAATACCAATCTGATAAGTGAATAGTTAATAAACACACACACAGAAAAATCCTTTATTAGAAATAAAACACGCTGACAACCCTCATGTTCCCATTTATTAACCCCAAACATACCCTCTGACGAGGGACACAATGGTTTCCTTGTTGCATCTCAGCTCTGCTGCGTTGGAGATCACGCTGAAGGAGGAAGTATCCTATTAGTGCGGCCTCTAGCACACAATGATGGCACCGATAGCTGCGGCTGTGTCATAGGTGCAGTCGATGAGGTCACTTGAGATCACAGCTGAGGTACCATGGTAAACACTAACCATGGTTCAGCGACACCCCTTGGACTCTCCTGCCCTGTAGGTGAGTATATTAAAAGATCTCTTTTATGTTACACAGATTGGTTTGGGGACTTGTATACTGCATCTAATGCAATAAATAAGGACATACTGGTGGTGGCCACTGTTTTTATTGGTAAAACCTAGGGACAGGTTCACTTTAATGGAACCTGTTTTATACATGCAAGAACCAATCATATAAGGCACAACCTTGATTTTGTAAAGCTGAAAAACATGTTGGTAAGATCTGGCTATATATGATAATGTACATAAAATGAAACAATAGCATGATGCTAAGATTCTGTTAATAACGATACATTAATAAATAAAGAATAAATCATTTTTTGTGATTCATAACATTTGGATACTTAATATTTAACTTTTTTTCTTCCACCTTCCTTCTAACTAGCTATAATGAAAACTATTTTGTTATAGTAAACTCAAAGAAATAATAAGATTTTGCTTTTTTTCCTTTAGTTGGATGCCACAGATGCAGATGAGGGGGAGAAATGGGCGAGTTTGGTATCGAATTATCAGTGGTAAGTAAATAAAGTGACAACTGCTTTTATCCCTAAGTAGGCACCTAGCAATTATTGAAGACCTCAAGACATCAGAAGTTTCTTACTTCCTTCTTGCTGGAAAAGCAACTGCAAATTGTACTTTTTATTGCCACCATTTGGGGAATATAATGTATTGGATAAAAAAAATGCACTTTGTTTTGTTTATTTGTTTTACAGTGTCCACCAATATGAACTGTGATAAAAAATATGTTAAAGTGTAAACGCCGCTTACATTTTTATTTAATAATGTAGAGCAAGTGATTATAATAAACTTTCAAATATACTTGATAAGTGAAATCTGAAAGAAAACTTTTCAAAAACCTTCCAGAAGATGTCCCCACTAGGCTGTTTCTAAACTTGACATATGCTAGTTGTCCAGGAATCCATAATTCAGCTCCACACACTGAATACGGCCTTATATGGGTGGAGGATGAGGCCTACTCAGCGTGCCACAACTAATCAATGTATCTGCAGTTTACCTTGTCAGGCTGTCAGCACACAGCTCCTAACAGAAAAGACAGCGGCACTCTGCTAAGACAACTAATAGAAAATAAAGTAAACTTTCAGTTAAGGAAAACAGAAAGGTGAAAAACCGAGACACTTAGCTTTATAAATATGATCATATCAATAAACCTCCCAGTAGCCACGTCGGGGCGTGTCTCTCATACTGGGTCCCCAAACTTAAGTCACAGCCTCCATCTGGGTTAAAAACCTCCTATTTTATGGGTGAGTAGAAAACCTGATAACAGAGAGCAATAGCATAATGGGCCAATGAGGTGGGCAAAGGTGTACTACACAGGATGTGATGCCATAATCTAAATTAGACAAAATCTATGGCACTTATTTCCATTACTGTGCACCTCTGTCACAACTACGAGATTACTTTCAATTTGTCTAACAAATGAATACTGGCAGTTTGCACCAATCATTGACACTGCACAGAGGGGCTGGCAGGGGAATATGCATGTGTTGCGTCCCACCGGGCAGGCGGCCACCAGAGGTACTGCACTCCTCCATTAAAGGGAGAGTTGTGCCTCTGCTCTCCAGGTGCTGGGATGGTGCAGTTGAGCTTCACACACACACAACACTTAAGGACCCCGGGACGGTGGGTGGGCCCGGAGGGAGGACCCAAGCGTAGCCGGGAATGAAAAAGGAAGTAGTAGAAAAGAAGGAGAAGGAAAAAGAAGAAGTGAGAGCGAAGAGCTAAGTGGAGGCCACATGAAACACCGGGGTGCTGATGACCTAACACACATCTGCCAAGGTACGAACTGAACCCTCCTTCCCACTGCCCTGGGGACCGTGCTCCACCTGTGGGGAACAAAACCATCAAAGCTGCTGGTCATCGTCTTCAGAGGTTCTGAAGCAGCGGGGGCCACCCAGGGCCACATACCACAGGTGGCTTCATGAATACCCCTTTTCCCTGTCTTCCTCGTCAATCACCCTTTATTAAATGATACCACCAGGGTCACGGGACTAGGTCTCGGCCCCCGTTTGTACCCGTGAAAAGAACCGAGAAGAACAACAAGCTGCCTGGTTTCCCAGCCCTGGAGTGGGCGTGTCATCTTGGCATCACGAACAGGATGCAAGCGGCCCAGTGACATCGAGTCTCGTGCACCTTAAAGAACTCTTAAGAGACTGTGTAAGGGGCCTTTCACACTTGCGGTTTTTTCCTGATTTGGAAGATCAGAAAAAACCCGATTCTTACTGTATTTTGCACATTCACTTTAATTTTGTCAGGTAGAATCTTGTTGCTTCATGTTTTTTCCTGAAATCATTAAAGAGAATGGGCAAAAAAAATGAATCCTGTAAGAATCAGTGTTTTCCTGATCTTCCAAATCAGGAAAAAAACAAAAGTGTGAAAGGCCCCTAAGAACTAGCTCGCAAAAATGGCGACGAGAAAGAACGAGCGCCAGGTGTAGGTCTGGGGGCATGTCTAGGCCCTTGTTGTGGGAAGGACCTTTGTAAAGATGCAAAAGAACATGCCCAGCCTGAGTACTAAAGAAGAGCCAAGGGCATCTGCTAAGGTGTGGTTCTTGATTCTGCCTAGAGACAGAACGAGAGAAAGAGTCGCGTGGTGCAAGGAGCGGAAGGCATCATGGCGAACAATGGGACAGACTCTCTAGCTGGCGGACAAGAGAGTGAAAAAGCCCCAATGCAACCGGGAGGCTAGAGACTGGGTACAGTTTACCAGTTCCGATGACTTCAAAGAGGTGATGAAAGAACTGAGACAGTTACTGAGCAGCGCGCAGCTGTGGACCGTCAACGCCTTGAAGCAGTCCCACCTACAAAAGTCGGCACACCGAGTGCAGGTACTAGAGCCTCCTGAACCACCAGAAGCAGCACCAGCAGCAGAACCAACGAACCAGAGCCGGCCAGCGACCCCGGAGCCGACAGAAGCACCACCAGCTGCCACACCAGACCCGCCTGAACCAGCGTCGAAGTCATAGAGTGATGCCGCTGAGCTGGAAAGCAGTGTGAGTCCAGCAGATACCCCGGAGGTTGAGAGAAGGAGGGCGCATTTGGCACAATATGAGAGTGTAACCAAGGGGTGCCCGATTGTGTCCAAGGCGGTGAGCAAGGTGGAGAGCAGATGCAATGGTGACTACTGGGTGCGAAGACAAGCTGTTGAAGAAGAAAGAGCGACGACAGAGCCGAGACCGCTGGCAGCAGCAGGAGGAGGCTAACCTGGAGGAGAAACCCTACGTACGAAAGACTCTGATACCCAACCCAACAGAGCGGCTCTGAGGAGTTGTTGTGGACTTCCACCTCCGAGATGGCTGTTGGTTCATAAAGGAGTATGGCTTGGAACAAGAGGTCTTTGTCTGCAGAAGGGACGTCGAGTCGTACTTCTCGAAGGGACACCCCGGTCGGGACCTCTACCCCGGAGAAGAGGTTGGTTACACCCGGTGTATGGATGACGAGGCTGGGTACGCGTTGCAAGATCCTGCAGCCTCGAGCCCCATATGCAGAGCCGGTTGGACTTTTGAGTGGAAGGACAGTTAGCGGGCAAGCGGCCCTTACCCATTAAGTAAGACCTAGAAAGCCAGTGTAAATAGTGGTTAGACTGTTAAAACATGTAAAATTGTATGTAGCTGGTTACTTAGTTAGGTACTGAAATTGTATGATGTATATAGTTAACCCCTGTGATCACCATATAGTTGGGCGGAGAACTTCTGACAAAGAACTGTTTTGAACCCCGGGAGGGGAAATCGCTTGACAGACTGTGGACAATATGTTACTTTTGTTTTATATTTTTCTACCTTTTTACGAGCATTTTGTGTTTTCTCTATGATGACTGAGAGACTCGAGCACTTTGTTATAGTAACGTTCAAGTGTGGTGCTCCCCGAAAGGAAGAAAAGTGATGCGTATTGTTATCATTATTTAAAAATTAAATTTTTTGTGAGTCTCTGTGTTACTGGGTTGCTCCGGACAGGCTCATTTTTGCCAAGGGGAATGTGTGCCCCTCCGGCAGGCCGCCACCAGAGGTACTGGTCTCCTCCATTAGAGGAGAGTTGTGCCTCTGCTCTCCAGGTGCTGGGATGGCACAGTTGAGCTTCACATACACATACACAACACTTGTGGACCCCGGGACGGTGGGTGGACCCAGAGGGAGGACCCAAGCATAGTCGGGAAGGAAAAAGGGAGTAGTAGGAAAGAAGCAGAAGGAAAAAGAAGGAGTGAGAGTGAAGAGCTAAGTGTGTTGGCTCCCGTGGCTTGAGCACGACCACGCTCGCCCTGGAAGGGAAAGACCAGCGGGTGTGGAGGAAAGACAGATTCCCTGTACGACAGTATCTGGCGAGAGAACAGAGGGGCTAATGGACATCACAGGGAACTGGTCCTGAAAACAGCGCAGATGCGTAAGCCCGAACCATGAAATCAGAGCCCGAGTTCCTAATGGGTGCTGCAGCCGAACACCCAGCACAACTTGGAGAAGGGGTAAAATAGGGAGCAGTAAACCGGGGGGGGGAAAACTGAGCCCCTGTGGGTTGGTACCTGATTCTGTGTGCAGAGGCGCTACGAGGGGCGGGAAAACTATTATATCCCTTTTAAATTTAAAAAAAACCCCCCTTTTGGGGTCTCACAACAAAATACCATTTTCCCTAAGTTGATAAAAAGGGACACAAAAAAAAATTTTGGGGATACTAAATTTTTTTTAGCTCCCCCTTTTAAAACATTTCACCTTGGGAAAAAGGGGAGTACAACAGGGGAATTAAAGGGGGAGGGGGGGACTGATAAAGAGTTTCAATTGACCTTTTAAAGGGAAAATTTTGCGGGCCCCCCCCAAACCACCCGATTCCCTGGGGGGTTTTACCCCGAGATCGGCTGTCTCTTTATGGTAAACCCTTTTCACCCGCAACGGGGTGTGGCCCAAAGGGGAATTTGAGAAATTTCTTGCAAACCCCCCAAAAAAACCCCCAAATAGCGACGGGGGAAAATTTTTCCACCCCCACGGGGGCCCCTTTTTTAGACATGCCCAAAAAAAGTTTGTTTCAAGGGGGGGGGTTGGGGGCCTTATGGGGGTTAAATAAAAAAAGGGGGTTTTTTGACACCCCAAACATATCCCGGGGGGTACACAGGCTCCGGGGGAAAAAACCGGGGCCCCCCAAACAGCGTCATTTTGGGGGGAAAACCCTTTTGCGTTTTCATTTAGACGCTGCTAGGGGGGGCTTTTTAAAAGGAAACTGACCATCCACCTCAATTTGGGTAAAAACCTCAAATTTTTAGTCCCTCCTGCCTCTCCCAAAACTTTAAAGTTATTTTTTGTAAATAGGGGGGAATTTTTCGTAATCCCCAATTGTGGCACCCATGTGGTCCCCTCCTTTGTTTTCCCCCTTTTTACCTTTTTTATACGGGGGGAAAAAGGGGGAAGGGACACAAAGGGAAAATTTTGGGGCCCCCCTGGGTTTTCCGAGATAGATGAACCATTTTTCCACCTTTTTTCCCTGAAAAAGGGGCCCCTTCCCTTTTTTAACCTTTTTGCGTCTGTGCACGGAAGACCCTTTTTTCCCCCCATTTCCTTTTTTGGGGGGAAAAGGGGAAACCCTTACTCTCACACTAGAATCGCCAAAAAGATGGGGGGTTGGGGTTTTTTTCCCCCCAGTGTGTTGCTTTAAAAAATGTCAATATTTAACAGGAAAAAAAATACACAGGGGGCCCCCCTGTACCCCACCACAGGGGAACTGCGTTGGGAAGTAAAGGGGCAGCCACAAAACCCCCCCCATCCCCCAACCCCACCCCGGGGGCCCAAATAATTCATGTGGGGGAAAAAAGTTGGGGGGGTAGCAAATTGGGGGGGGGAAAGAAGCCCGGGGAAAAAGGGGGGGGGAACTAACTCCAAGGGGACCTAGGAAAAAAAATTTGGGGGAAGAAATCGGGGGGGATCAGACGGAGGGGAAAAAGGGCCGGGGCCCGCACCCTTAAAGGGGCCCCGGGGGCCCAAAGCGGGGAAACCCCCGGGGGGAAAGAAAAAGGACCAAAAACCCAAAAAAAAAAAATTTTTTTTCCCCCCCCCGGGGGTGGCAAAAAAAAGCCCCGGGACTGTAGATGGGGGTGAACCAAACAACCAAAGGGGGTGGGAAAAAACCATCGTATAAAGGGTATGGCCCCAAAATTTGGGTATCACTTAACTCTTAGGGGCCAAACCCAACCTACTGGGGGACAGAAAAAAAACAAGGCCCAAAAGGTACACTGGGGGTGACACAAAAAACCTCCCAGCTGCAAGTGAGAGCCGGGCCATGACCGTTGTTGGGGCCCCCCACGGGGGTGTAAAAAAGTTTAAAATTTTCCAAAGACTGAGGTGTTTTAAAGGTAAACGAGAAAGACCCAAAATCAAGAAACTATTTTGGACTGTTATTCCCAAAATTTTTTTAAAGGGGGAAAAGCCTTGACCTCATCCCCACGGATTACCGCGTGTAAAACGGGGCCCTTTAAAGGGGATCCTTCCCTCAGGTTTCTGGGGGGGCTGCAAAGAAGATACCGCGAATCCCGGCACCAGTACCCCCCCCAAACCCCCCCGGACCAACCCCCCCCCAGGGGGCTCCCCATTCCCCCCCCGCCACCCTACAAAATCTCCAATAATCTCCAACAAAAAAAAAAAAAAACAATTTATTTTTCTCGTGGCCCTTATTTTTCCTTTTTTACCAACAAAGGGAAAAATTTTTAAAAAAAAGTTCAATAACTGCAAACTTTTCAGCGAAATACTTCAAAAAAAGCTATTCCTTTTTGGGTTTTTTTTGGGGAAAATTTTTTTCCTAAGCATTTTTCGTTTTTTTTTTGGGGGCATGTACACACATGTATTAGCGTTTTGAAAACCCCCGCGTCCAAAAAACCCGCGTATAAAATAAACATGGGGCCCCCTAGCTTTAAACCCCCCTCATTTCTTTTCTTTTGGGGGGCCGGGATTCCCCCCCCCACTTTTTTATTTCTTGGGGGAAAGGGGAATTTCCCCATTGGGGAAAGGCAGGGAAGCCCCCCGCACCTGTGGGACATGGGAAACAGGGGGGTGGGGGGTCCCCCCCCCCTGTTTTTACTCATCGGGGGGGCTTTGGGGGGGTGTGACCCCATACCCCCCACCGTTTTTAAGCAATTTTTTTTTAAAAATTTTTTTTTGGGGAAAATTTTTAAAAAATTTCAAAAATTTATTAAAATGAACCCATCTTCTGAAAAAAAAATATATCCTCAATATGGTATTTGGGTTTTAAAAAACCCCCGGGGCGCAAAATCCAGGCCCCGGGTGTTCCCCGGATTTTTAGCTTTAAAAGGGGGTTTAAAATCTCCTTTTTAATTAAATTTTTTCCTTCCAATACTAAAAATCCTAAAACAGGGCCTTTTTGGGGGGCCATTACGCCTGGGGGGGGGGCCCTGGTTTAAACTGTAGGTTTTAAAATTAAATCTGCAAAAGGGGGTAAAAAATCAAAACCCTGCCCGGGGAAAAATTTTTAATTTTTCCCCCCTTTTCCCAATTTTTTTTTTATCATTGGGACACTTTCCCTTCAGGCCGCTTTTTTCAAGTACAATCTGTAACTGTTCCCCTTTTTTTGCAGCACCAAAGGGGGTTCCAAATGCTATTTTAAACCCCCAATAAAAATCCTTTTATTCCCGGGGGGGTACTTTTTTTACAAGTGACATTTTCCTTTTGCAGTTTAAATTTTAAAAAATTGGGGGGTTTTAAATTTCAATGTTTTAAAAACATTTAAAAAACAGTCGAAAACAGGGGGGCTCTTTGTATATTTTAAACCTTCTCATTAAAATTTTTTTAAAAAAAAAAAACGCTTCATAGTTGGGGGATGGGTGAAAAAGTTTTAGGTTTTCCCCTATAAAGCTTGGTTTTTTTTAAACTAACAAAAAAATCAAAAGCTTTAAAAACCCAAAAGAAAACAAAATCGTTTTCAATTGAAATCAATAAAGGGAAAAAATCAATTTTTTTTTTAGACAATTTTTTTGGCATTTTTTTCAATTCACTTTTAAAAACCTTCCCCCAAAAAAGATTTTGAACATACGTCACAATTCCTTTTTAAACATAAAAGAATTTATGGATACACAAAAATTTTAAAAAATTTTTTTTTCAGGGGGGTAAGGTTTATTTTTAAACCAATTTTTTTCATGGACTTTAATATTGGAAAAAACCCCCCCAAAAAAATAAATTTATGGGGGGGGTACAAGGGGGGAAAAAATTCAGGGGGAAAAAAACCCCCCCTGTAGGGGACAGTCTACAAGGGGGGGGGGAGGAAAAAAAAGGAAAAAGGTAGAATTTTGGGGTTTTGGGGGGTTTATTGGGGGGGGGGTCCCCCGGGAGTTTTTAAAAAAAGTCTAAAATGGGGGTTTTTTGGTTTTTTTTTAAAGGGGTTTCCCCCCTTGTAATGAAAGCGTGATTTTTTTTTAGAAGTTCCAGATATAGGGGGGCACAAAACCCCCTATCAGTTTGGGGGAAAAAAAAAAAAAGGGGGAAAAGAATACTTGTGAGGGGAAAAAGGTTTCGTACAAGTATGTCCGGGCCGAAACCATTCAGGGGGTTTGGAGGAACAGGTTGTTGGTGGTTTTTAAATCCTTTTAGGGGGTTTTTTTCCCCGGGAAAAATTTTTAAACAGTGGGGGAAACCCGTGAAGGGGGGGATGAAGACCCGGGGGAAAAACATACAGTTGGGGGGGCTACCCGCAAGGTTTTTAATTGGAGGGGGGGAAAATGCCCGAGGGGGGCCAGGGGAAGGGGTTTTGCGTAGTTTTTGGGGGGGAAGATGGGGTTTTGCATGAAAGGTTTTTTTTGTTTTCCTTTTGGGGCCCGGAATTTTTTGATCCAGGGGAAAAAATTTTTTATTGGGGGTCGGGGTTTTGGTTTTTAAATTAGAAAATATTTTTGAAGGGGGGGACAGAGTTGAGGGCACCCCCGGAAAAGGGGGGGAGGGGGGGGGGGGGAAACACCTTTTCTTTTTTGGGGGTTTTTGGGGGGTGGGAGAGCCAGTTTTTTTAGTGATGAATTCGATTTTTCCATGTTAAATTTTAAAATCAGCATAAAAAAAATAGGATGAAATAGCGACAACTTTTGGAATTTTGGGGTTTTTAAGGGGGGTTTTAAGGGGGCCCCCGTTAATCTCCCTTTTTCACAAGAGGTATACGGGGAAAAAAAAGAAAACCCCCGATTGTTCCCCCGGCCGAAAATGGTTTTTTGGGGAAAAAAACAGGGGGGAAAAACTAAAAAAAGGGGGGCATAGATAGGGGGGGAAAAAGGGGAAAGGGGGGGAAAAAAAACTGAAAGTCTGGGGGGAGGGGGGGGAAATTGGGTTCAAAATAGGCATAGTCTGTGATACCAGAAAATTAAAAAAAATGAAAAAAAAAAGGGGAAAAACCAAGTGAGGGCAAACTGGTCCAAAGGGAAAAACCCCCTGGTAAACGCTTGGGGGTTTGGGAGGTAGTTTGGGCATTTTTGAAAAATTTAAAGGGGATTTTTTTTGAGTGGCGGGGGGGAAACCCGATTGTAACAGGGGGAAAACAGGGCAAGGAAAAAGGGGGGAAAGGGAAAAAATTTTAAAATGGACAGGCTTTTCCCCCGTTTTTGGGGGAGGGGGAAAAGGGGAAAATTTTAACTAACACAAATATTTTTGGGGGGTTTTTTTTTGGGGGGACCATATCAGTGAAAAAAAGTTTAAAAAAAATTTAAAGGGGGCCCCCTTTTTGTGATATTTTGAAGAAGGGTTTGGGGTTGGGGGAAAATTTGGTTTTGGGAAAAAAGGGTTTTTTAGCACATGGGGGGGTGTGGCTAAAAAACAAAAAAAGGGGATAAAAATTGAAAAGACAATTTTGGAAAACCCCCTTTCCCAAAATTTTTTTTTTAAACCCCAAAACCCAATTTTTCCCCTTTTTTTTTTGGAAAAATTTTTAAATTTTTAAATTGTTTAGGGGGTGGGGACCTTTTTTCCCCCTTTTCCCCGGGGGTGGGGGGAAAAAAAAATTTTCCCCCCCATGTTTTGGGGGTTTGGGGGACAAAGTTTGGGGGCCCCAAGGGGCCCCCGAGAAAAACTGTTAGGGGGGAACAATATCTAATTTTTAAACAAATTTGAAAAATAATATTTTTTTTTTTTGGTTTTTTAAAAATTGGTTTTCTGATTTTGGAAAAAATTTTAAAAAATTTCCCCAAACATTGAAATTTTCCCCCAACAAATAAAATTTTTATATTTTTTTTTATTGTTTATGATTATGAAAAAACAAATCAAAAGGGGGCCCGGAAAACATTGTAATTTTAACCCCCAATTTTTTTTTTCCAGGGGGTTGGTTTTTTTAATGATTTTTAAAGGGGGGAAAAAGCCCCGTCTTCACACAACAAAAATTTTGTCTTTTGGGGCCCAAAACAGGGGGGGGGGGAAATTCTTTACATTGTCAAGTACTTTTTCGCATACAGGTACCTCCCCAAAAAAATAAAAAATTTTCCCCCTTTTTTTCCCCTTTAAAACCCCCCCAAAGTTATTAATTCCTTTTTTTTGCTCTATCACATGATACCTTTCATCCTGGACAAACCCCATTCTATAATAAGGGGGGGTTTTATTTCCCGAATTGGGTTTTTGCCTTTAAAAAAAAATACACAGTATGCTTTTGGGGAAAATTTTTGGGGGGTTTTTTTTTAAATTTTTAAAAAAAGCAGATAGAAATGAAAAGCACTTTTTTTTTATTTCAGTATTTTTTATAAAACTTTTTGATTATAGAAAAAAAAAAAAATTAAAATCCCCCCTACTTTTTGAAAACATATTTTTTGGGTTTTATGCAAAATTTTTTTTTAAACCCGGGGGAATAAAACCCCCTGGAAAAAAATTTTTTTAAAACCCTTTAAATTTTTTTTCCAATGTAAATGTTTTTTTTCCGGGGGTTTGGCTCCTTTTCCCCTTTAGCAGAAAATTTTTAATTTTTTCAGCAAAACGTCAATTCTCCGTGAAAAAACCCCCTTTTTTGGGGTACCACCCAAAACAACCCCCCTTCTTTCTCTTTTGGGGTTGGGCATTTTGGCCCAAAATCTTTTCCAAAAGGGGGAGGGGACTTTCAGCACCAAAAAAAAAACTGCTACGGGTTTTTTTTTTTGCAGCCCCCCAAAGGGGGCCGGGGTCTGCGGGGTTTGGGGGAAAACCGACCTCCCCCAAAACCCCCCCTAAAAAGGGGAAAGGGGCACCCCTTACGGGGGAAATTGGGGAGGGGGGGGGGACCCCTTTCCGGGAAAAATTTAAAAATTACACTTATTTAAGGGGCCCTTACATTTACCACCTTTTTTAAAAAAAGCCTTTTTTATTCTTGAGAAAAAAAGGGGAAAAAAGGGGGTATGCCTGTTTATAAAGGGGTTTTTAACTATTGATCTGATTTTTCAAATAAGAAAAGGGGGCCAGGGGGTTTTGCTTTACTTTGTCATGCCCCCCAGACCTATTAAAGAGGGGGTTTTAGCTTAATTTTTTTTGAAAAAGGGGTTTCAACAAAAAAAAGGAAAACAACAAAAAATTTTAAAAATTTTTATTTTTATAATCCCCCTTTAAAATTCCCCAAACATTTAGTACATCAAATGGCGCCCCAGGGGTCAAAAATTTAAATTCCCTATCAGTTTTTTTTTTTAAATTGAAAAAAACCCGGGGGAACCCGGGGAAAAAAACTCAAAAAAAATTTTTGGGAAAAAAATAAAAACCCTTTTTTCCGTTTTTTTCCCCGGGTTTATTTGGGAACCCGGGGCCCCACCTGAAAAAGGGTGGGTGCCCCCAGTTTCCCCAAAAAAAACTAATACCCACTGTACTTTTTTTTCCCCCAAGGGGAAAAAAAATCCATTTTTTCAAATCCACATTAAAAATTTTTTTCGTGGGTAAAGCGATTTTTTAAAAAAAGGGGGTTTTTCTATGGACTTCATTTTTAACCCCTTTTAAACCCCCTAACAATATAAATAAAAAATTTTTGGAAAAAAATATACCCAAAAATATCCCAAAAAAAATTTTTTTTTTTTTTAAACATACTAAAAGAAGAACAAAAAACCAAAAATCAAAAAAGTGATAAAACTTAAAAAAGGGGAAAAAAAAGTAATAAAAATTTTAAATTTTTTTAAAATTTAATAAAAAACCCAGAAATGTATTTGAAAATTTTTTCAACATCAAAAAACTCCGAAAAAACTAAATTTTGGGGAAAAAAATTTTTTTAAAAAATTAAAATTAAAAACTCAAAAATTTCCCTTTTTTTGGGGGAAAAACCCCCTAAAGATACCTCATACTGCATTCCTTTTTTCGTGAAAAATCTCGGGGGGGAAATTTTTATTGGGTTTTTTTTTTTTTTTTACACACAAATGACAGGTTATTCATGCCCCATGTAAACTTTTGAAATCCAGTGGGGGGGTTTTTTCCCAACCCCACATCCAAAAAATCTTTTGGACTTCATAAGTATACATCGATGACTTTTTTTTTATCATGGGGGTTTTTTCCCAAAAATTTTAAAAAAAGAATAGATAATAATAATAAACAGAAAGGGGGGATAGATGGGAAAAGAAGAAAAATAGATAGATAGATAGATAATATTAATAAAAATGATGCAAAAAGGGAGCTAATCTAGATCATTTTAACCTTTCCCCCCATTTTACACACTGATGGCAACAACCAATTAAAAAAGCTCACACCTTAGAGAACTTGATTGGTTTTTTAATCAAGTCAAAATTTTCCCCCAAACTGGATAATGATTTTGGGGGGGGTTCAACAATTAGGTATCAACCAACCGCCATCATAGAACATTTTAAAAAAATCATTACAAAACGCCTAGGGGGGCCTGATTTTTCATCTAGCACAGATAAATGGGGGTGCGAACATCCACCCTCAGTTTCCTAATTTTTTCCATTGGGGGCCCCAAAAAAAAAGGGGGACCATAAAGGCTTTCACCCTGTTGTAATTGGGGCCCAAAAAAAGGGGAAAATTTTTACCGGGGAAAAGGGGCTTTATTTCCCCCGTGGGGTGAGGTTCCAAAAATTTTTTCCCCCCCCCCATCTATAGAAAAAACACTTTTTTCTGCCCAAAAAAAAAGCATTCTTTTTTTCCCCTATTTTTTTGGCCCCCCTTTCATGGGGTTTTTTTCCTTTAAGGCAGCGGAATAAGGGGGTTTAATGCCACCTTTTTTTTTGCCAGCCAACAAGCCATCTTGGTTAGGGAAAGGGGAACCCCCCCATTAAAACGAAAACCCCCCACCCCTTCCACATCTAAAAAAAACATACCACCCTGCAAAAAAATAAGGCTGATTTTCCCCCCCAAAGGTTTTTTAAAAGCATTTATTTTTCCCTTTAACACTTTTAAAAAAAGATTTTATAAAATCGTTTCCCCAAAACCCCCTTCCCCAAAAACCGGGGGGGGGTTTCAAGGGTCTATCCCCCCCCCTTTTGGGGGCAAACATCCCCCCCTTTTCCCTGTGCACCCCTCCAGGGAAACTCCCTGCACTCAACGACCCCTTTTTAGCTCTTTCTTTTAAAAAAAGAAACCCCCCTTTTTGGAACCCCACATAGTAAATCTAGCAAAGGATTCTGCCCCCCCCACATAGCCCTTGGGGCTGAGACTGTCCATCAGCCCCAAAAAGGGGGTTTTTTTTAGATCAGGGGAAGGGGGGGGCAATGCTGGGGGGCAAGAAACTAAATGAAACCTCGCCCCTTTTAAAAGGGGGTTTCTAGAACATTTTTTTTTCCCCCTGTTCTGTCATAAAAACCCCCCTAGATTTTTTACTTGGGGGGGGGCCCCCAAACAGCAAACCCCCTTTTTTTCGCAAGCTACAAAGCTCTTTTGGTAATCAGGGGGGGGGGGCCCTTAAGGGGGGGGCCAGAAGCAAAAGGGGGTGAACCACACCAAAAAGGGAAAGGAAAATTTTTAACCCCCTTGGGGAAAGGGCCCCCCCCCCCCCCCCCTTTTGGAAAAAAAATTTTTTAAAAGATTTTATTTAAGTCTTTATTTTTGGGGGAAAAAAAGGGAAACATTTTAAAAATAGACCCTTGTTTTTAATGCAGCCCCTTTTTCTGCAGAAGGGGGGGTTTTTTCTTTTTAAAAAGCCCGGGGGGGAGGTTCGCTTTAAAATCTCAAGTAAAATTTTTAAAAAAGGGTTCAAAAACACATAAAAAAATTTTTTTTGGGGAAAAAATTTTTAAAAAAACAAATTACTCGCCGATTACTCCCCCCATTTCTCCTTCCAAAACCCTTTTTTACTTCTTCCTCCGCCCGCAGTTTCCATCTTAGCACATTTTTCACTGAATGAATTTGCACTGTCTTGACCGCTTGGGTTACTATGCCCTTTTTAAAAATTTATTGACCTTTATGATCTTTCCCCCCTACTTCCCCCAAAAAATGAAATAAAAAAAACCGCGACTGGGGGGGGGAAGGGTACTGACTCCCCAAACACTCAGGTAACCAGGGGAAACCCCCTTAAAAACCCAAAGGGCGGGCTATTGGGGGAAAGGGGGGGTTGGGGGGCTGGGGAAAAGGGGGGGGCCCCTTTTTGGGGGTTGGGTTTCTATGAAAGGGGTATTTTTTAAATTGGGGGGGGTATGTTGATGACATGGGGTTTGTGGATTGGGAGGGTTCCCCCCCACACATTCATACACCAGTTTTTAAAATTTTTTTTTTTCATTAAAATTAAAATTTTTTTTTTTTATTTTTTAATATTTCTTTTTTTTTTATATTATTAATTTTTTTTTAAATTAATTTTTAACCCCAAACTAAGATTTTTTTTTTATAATACTGTGTTTTTTTAGTTCTGATTTTTCTTTATATGTTTTTGCTCCATTTTGCTTGGGACCATTTACTCTTGAACAAATTTTGGGGGGGTTTTGGGGGGGCCTAATTACAAAAAAATTTTAAATGTTTTAAAAAAAAGCTTTTTTAAAACCCAAAAATTTAGGAATTTTAAACCCCCGTAAATCATGCAGCAGGGGTTTGGCAAAAAGACCACATTTGTTTTTTTGGCTTCACTCTTTTCCCCTTTTTTTTTTCTTTCCCCCCCCAGTTAAGAGGGGGGGGGGGAAAACTTTACAGCAAAAGGCAAGCCTAAAGGGGGAAAAAAAAAAAACAAGGGGGGGCCGTCAAAATTTTTGGGGGACTGGGGTTTTTTTTTAAAAAAGGGGGTTTTTCCTTTTAAAAAAAAACAAAATTTTTTCCAATTCCAAAAACCCTTTTTTTTCATGGGAAGGGCCTTTTGTAAATCTAATCGTTTTTGTACACACCCAAAGTCCTTTTTGGTTTTTCCCCCAGGTATGGGGGAAATTTGTACAACACTTTTTTGGTTTTAAAATTTTGATTGGGGGGAGCACCCCCCACTGCCCAAATCAAACCTTGACTATTTTTCTAAATAAGCTACCCCTATGAAGTACACCTATCAAGCTCCCCCCTACAACCCTTTTCTTTTTTTTAAAATTTTTTTTTTTATAAAACCTGATAAGTTTCCCTTTTACGGGGCAATATGAGGGGTGATTTTTAAAAAAAGCTACCGGGGGGGAAGTGGGGTTTTTTTTTTCAAGGGGGGTTCAATTGATAATTTAAAAACCCCCCCACACCGATTTACCAGAAAAACAAAGCTCAAAAGGGGGTTTGGGTCTTTCAAAATTTTTTTAAAAACCAGTAGGTTTTAAAATTCCCTTAATTTAAAAATTTTTGGGGGGCCCTTTTTCAAAAAACTCTTGATTTTTTTACAAAACATTATGAAAGGTAAAAATTATAAAAATTTAACCCCTTTAAAAATTTACTTTTAATAGTTGGGGGCCCAAAAAAAAAAATTTTTAGGACCAGTTTCTATTACTTTTGGTATTTTTTTAAGAAAAATTTTTTTTTTTCTGACTCATTGGCTTAAAATTTTCCCCCCTTTTCTTTATTTTTAAATTTCCCCCAAAATTTAAAACAACCCTCATTAAAAAAAAAAAAATCGTTTTTCCCCTTGGTTTTAAAACAGTGCCCTATAATTGGGCCCCCTTTTTAAGACCCATATTTGCCCATTGGGGAAAGTTAAAAAAACAAAACTGTACCATCAAGGGGGGATAACATAACAATCTGCGTAAAACAGTAAATAATTTTTTCCCCCTTTTTGGGGGAAAAAAGCCATAGGCTTTTTCCTTTTAAAAAAAAACCAATTAAAAATTTAAGTTGGGGTTTTTTTTTTACTGATTTCAAAAAAGTTGTTTTTCCCAAAAAACCCCACGCAATAGCATCACTCCATTTTATAACTTGTACAGTAAAGGAAAAACACCCATTTTAAAGGGAAAAATGCCCCCTGTTTTTCCAAGGGGTTTTTTCCCGCCCCCAAACCCCCCTTTAAAAAAAAAATCAATAATATATTTATATTTTTTTGGACAAAAGGCACACTGGGGGTTTTAAAACCCCTTTTTTCCGCAAATTGATGCAATTTTAAAAAGCAAAAAATGGTTGGGAGGGGAAAAACATGAACACATTGTTTATCCCCTTTTTCTGTTATAAAAATTTAAAAAGTATCCTTATTTTTATTGCCAAAACCAAAAAAAATTTCAAGGAAAAATTTTGCAATGGGGTTTTTAAAAAAGTGTTTTAAAAAAACCCCCAGGAACACCCAAATTTTTAAAAGGAAAGGGGGTTCCCCATCCCCCCCCCATCCGGGAAAATAGATCCCCCATCCTGATAGGGGCCCCCCTTTAGTTTATGATTCCAATCCTGGATATGGTCCCCCATAATGGAAATTTATAGACCTCTTTTCCTGGGCATGTTATCATTCACGGGTCACTGCTGACATCACTGGCTGCACTGCCCCCTTTATCAAGCCTGGGACACAGAAGGACATTGCTTTTGCAACAGGGACTACAGAGAAGTGCATTACATGTTTTACTTTTTTTTTGTGGGGTTCTGCAATAGGGGCCCCACAATCAGATGGCAGGGTGATACATTTTCTCATTAATAAGCACACTCCTTTCCCATCCACCTCTCTATGAAGGTATGGGCAGGGAAGCATGCATATTCCATAACCTAATGAGCGAGCCCATTTGACCAACGGCTGCTTCTGCTCCCATTCCTGCCTCCGGACAGCACCCAAGCCACTTCCCCCAAACCAAAAGCCCCACAATCCACACATATCTTAATCCAACTATTATTATTATTTTTAAATTTATTTATATAGCGCCATTAAGAATTCCATGGTCTTTCATATGGAAAGGGAGACAAGACAGGTACAATATAAATGGACATCAAGTTGTACAAATACAGGGGGGGAAAGAAACCCTTCTGCGAAGGATCAAAACTAAAATATATTGCTCCCCATTTCCCCCCAAATTTAGGGGGAAAAATGCATGTTATATCCAAAAATATAATATTTCGTCTGAAAAACCCCCCAAGGGAAGAGACAATCATTCTTTTCTCCTCAAGTAAGTTTGTGGAATTCTCAAGGGTAAAGGTAGCATCCCCACGCCACAACTCGCCTACATCTAAAGGGATGTGCGCCCCGTGAAAAACGCCGTAAAATTGCCTCCTGGCGGCGGTTGATTGGGCGATTTTGCAGCATAAATACGCCCCATCCCGTCTCCTATTGTTTGAACATTTCCCCATAATCGGCGGAATCGGCAAGGGGATTTTTTAGTTATTCTTGAGAAAACTTTTCGGGATTTCCCGGAGCTCCTCAGCGGCTTAGTCCCGCCCTTCCGAGATGATTGGGGTGGGCTACTTTGTTCCCATTGGCTGCCATTGACACCCCCAATTTGAAGACTTCCATGCAGCACCCCCACACTCTGCTACAAAACCGTTCCCAAACCAGTACAATTACCCCCATTGAATAGCCAACTATTTTCCATTGTATTAGGGCCTTGTCAGTATAGTGCCACAAATGACAGCTCAGATTTGGGCTACACACTAATACATGCCATGGGTCACGCACTACAATCACCCTACTTTGTGAATTTTGGTGACCGCTTGGGTACATTTTCTGTCCCACCGGGGAAAATCTACCTTGTTTTGCCCCCCAACCTTGTTTGGGGTGCCCGTGTGCTTGACTCCTCACTTTCTCCATTTTTCCCTGCCTTTCCTGGGGCCACAAGGCTGGGGTACTCAGGTTCTTGGGGTGTCAGTTGCGGGGGAAAGTCAAAGGTGGTCCTACCGAGCCGTCCCTTGGGGGACAATAAAAAGGGTGAAAATTTTCAATTTGGGGGTTCATCTACACCACCTGAGATTTCGGAACAACCCCTTGGCCTCCGGGGTGAAGGGCACAGCAAGATTGAATCACCCTACAGGAGGCCCCAGGTTGGAAATGGGATGGAAAGATGGAGTAAAGGCACATATAAATCTGCCCAGGGTTGGAGTAGGGGCACAGGGCATGTGTGCAAGGGTATAAAGGAGGGACACCACCCTAATGTCTTTTTGGGACCTTACATACTGGGTTTCATAACATATGTCTGGGGTGAAGGAAAAACACCTTATCTCCACACGAGTAGGGTTAAAAGGCCTCCCTTGTTCAACTTCCTTTCTATCGAAGCAGGTATGAAACCCAACCGAACCGTTTTCTCTCTCTCTCCACACCCCCCGGTTCGCACTGGGGCTTTTCTTCTTGGGCCCCAGCCTCCTCCCCCGCGGGCCCGGCCTCAATTGTTATCTACGGATTCCGGGAAGCTAAGCCTCCTCGGTTGGTTTCCTCTTCTTTTCTTTTTTTCTGTCCCCTCAGACTCGGGATCCGGACCTGTTCTGTGAGTGAGCTGGAAGCTCCTCTCCCCTTTAAATTTTCTCCCCCTCTGCCTTCGAAACCCTACTCTTCTCCTCACAAACTGCTTTTGTTGCACTGATTTTGGGCCTACAGTCCGGACCATTAACTCACTATCCCCTAGCTTCCTTTTCAGCCTTCTACGTCTGCAAAATGTTCTGACTCCCCCCCCCACACCTGTATTTATAGGGGAACTGACTTAAGGCAACCAGTTGGGCCCCCCTACAGGCCTGGGTGGAAGGTTTTTGGGTGCAAGTGGGTTACTTGCTGTGGGAAATCCTTCATGTCCTAGAGAAGCCTGTGGCCACCTAGTACAGGTGCGACACCTGCCAGGTGCCTGCCCTCCCCTGCACATAGTGCAAGAGTCATGCGGCCGCACAGCGTGCTGCCACATGGGCTGTGGCAGAACTACAGATCCTGATTGACCTGTGTGACCGGCATGACACTGGTGCCACCATTGTCATTGCCACCCACGCTCCGCAAGCAGAGGATCCTGTGCAAAATCTAGCGGGCCCTGCTCCGGAAAGTTGGTGTGGAGAGGACCCGCAAGCAAATACAGAAAAAGGTGGTGGACCTGAAGCACAAGTCCCCAGGGCGGATTGTGGACATTCTGCCTGGATTGCCAGGCTGTGTGGTGAGTATGTGGCAATGCCAGACACACACGCCAATCATCCTACTCAAAACACTACCCAACCATCATGTGGTTTTGTGCCAATGGCACATAGTGTGACATAAACCAGCATGTGGACTGTCACAAAATGTGCATTTGCATGTTTGGTTCACATGCAGCATGAAAGTGCAGAATACACTCATATGTTTTTTTTAAATGCTGACGCCTATAGTGGTCCTTGACCTGTGTGTGACCGAACATAGATATGTAATGACAGCGAAGTTGACCACAACACATTAATGCAAATTTGAAGGGCCACATCACTCCTGGCAGCACATATGTGCGTACTCTGACACATAGCATTTCACAAACATTGATCACAATACGGAAAAGTGACTACATGCTGACTGCTATGTGTTTGCCCCCATAGTGGCACCACCAGATGCTTACTGTCTGCTCATGTGTTTTTTTTTATAAAAAATCCATCTTCTGGTAATCCAAGGGTGTTTTACCTCCGAAATATGTGCTCACTAGTGTTGTGGTCATGTCCAAAAACAGACTGGCCCCTAACCATAGGGGTCCTCAAGACCCAAACCTTTTATGCTAGCTTTCATGCACTAAGACATTGATACACACACAGTAGGCTTTGGCCCTATATTGTGTATATTTTAAAAAATCCGTGTCTTGTCATTTTGATATTCCAGATGAGGAGGACTCCCCGTCTGAGGAGGGCCGACGGTCCCCTACACCACCAGGGACTCCACCCTTACTTTCCCCGGATGGCTCAGGAAGTCCCTCAGCACCAGGGACCCCACCCCCACCTTCCCCGGAGGGCCCAGGAAGTCCCTCACCACCAGGACCCCACCCCCACCTTCCCTGGAGGGTCCAGGAAGTCCCTCAGCACCAGGACCCCACCCCCACCTTCCCTGGAGGGTCCAGGAAGTCCCTCAGCCCAGGACCCCACCCTGGGGAGCAACCAGCCCAGGACCCGTATGACCAGGAAGCCCGGTCTTCTTGCTAGCCACCAAGTACAGACCCCAAGCCCAGGTTCAACCTCCCAAACATCTCCAGCTCCCGGGCCAGCCCTGCTGTCTTGTGGTCCCCACACAGTGACATTGAGCCTGCTGGAGTTGTGATTGGTGGTAAGTGCTGGCAATGGGCTACAAGCTTTGTAATATACATGTTGGTGTGTGTCCCTGACATCAGTATGTGAGTCATGATGTTTTTTTTTCTCCTTTCTTTGTCATGGGCAAGAGCTTGCGCTGCAGGCTGGGCTGTCAGCGCATCACCATCTCCTCAAGATGAAAATCGGGATAGGATATGCTACATAAGTGAAATACTGACCAATGACGTCACCCACCCACACCTACACATGTCACTGACTAATGTCCTTATTTCCCATACAGGCATACCAACTATTGATGACCTGTTGCAGGCACACAGGGAGGCAAAGCAGCACATGGACCGTGCCCACTGAGAAGGGCAGCAACATTTTGACCGGTTGGGTGCGATGATACTGTGCCTGCAGGCAGCCCAGGCCGCCATTGCCCCTACTGCTGCATATCCCCTGGCTAGCGGGTGGTCCTCTGCACTGGAGCCAGACTGACAAGGGGCCTGTAAACCAAACATAGAAATAACAAGAGTAGCAAAGTACTGACATCAATTACCACAACCAACCACCCAGCACCAGATGGCGCATATCTGAGCATGCCAAACACCAAAATCAACAGTAGCAAGGTTGGAAAACACAGATGAAGAAAGAAGTAGACCGATGCTCTGTACTCACCTGAGGCTCCAAATTGATATGCCAAGTGCCCCAACATAACACAGCACAATCAGTACCAACAGCCACGAGTCAACACACAGCAGAACACACAGAAGAATTGTGAAAGTCCAACATGATTGTGCCTTCTACATGTCCACCAACCCACACATCAGTGCAACCACCAAGGCGTGGACATAGTAGCAAAACAACAATTACTCACCTCCTGTGACGGGGCAGGCTCTTGGCTTGTGTCGAAGATGGTTGGCCAAGGCGGCTGCTGCACCGCGTTGGGCGATAAGCCTTCTGGCCCAGGGAGAAGGTGGGGAGGTCATAATACCACAGACGTGGCTTAGGGACCTCCTCAGCTCCAGCCTCAGACTAAGCCGTCAACACCTTCTTATGTTCTTTTGTGAACACAGTGCGCAGCCGCTTGATTTTTTCCTCAACCACCGCACTCTCCAGGTCTTACTTTAGTCGAGCCAATTTGCCAGCTCGACCAGGTGCCCGTAGGCCCACACCCCTCGCTGCCCTGATCTTGTAGTCGGCTACGCAACCCGCCACATGCATTCATGGTCCGGGTACATGGCTAGGAGTTCTCGCACAAAGTCAGGACTCTCAGCCATCTGCCAAAAAAACAACATAATGTCTTTCCAAAACACATACATGTACATATCAGGTCACACCCTACTCTGTGTGGCCAATCCATGTCCAGCACTAGCAATGACGTGTCTGGTAGTTAGCTTGTGTATGCAGAAGCATTATGGCCTTTATATGTGTACACAGATGTGACATGCTGCACATGACAAGGGGCATATGAGGTTAGGGACTGGGCAGGCAAAGTTACAAAGCTGTATCATGTTAAAAATGGCACACATGGCATACTAGGCAACATTTAGACACAGGAATGACCTCAGCACATATTTATGGGACAATGTAGTGCTGTATGACACATTGTCATGTCATTGGTGGCTAGGATCATTATTTTGAAACAGGACAAGGAGTGGGTTAATGATGCGTAGGCGTCGTAAACCACACATCTATATGATGCTACATAAGCTGTACATAACCCGCCCATACATGTGGCAAAATATGGCTCGAAAGCCGAAAATAAGAGTCCATACATGAGAGGCACAATAGCATATCCACCGATTTACCGTCTGTCCAACAGAGTTCTGGTGATGAGACGCTACTAGAACAATGCACATTGAAGTAGGAGCATGGGTGGCGGACCAGCTGGCCACATTTCAACACAACATGACCAATCACAAATAGCACAGGCGCCTAATTAGTAGTCACTTGTGGCAACACCCAGGTGGCTACGTGCATTAGATGACGCAGATGCTCTGTGATTGGATGCTTACCACATAAAAACCGCTAACGACCGAGCTACGGTACGCTTGCTGCCCAGAGTCATTAAGTAAGTACTGATGTTCACACATGATTTGTGATATGGCTGTGTATAGCGTTTGATACATCTTTGCATTACGATCGTTCTTGTGTACTGTAGCAGACGCCCAAGTCCTGGTGTATGTTGTTTGTAATGATGTTGTGTTTTGATTGTTCTATTGTGTGCCGCAAAATGGATAGATGGCTTTCCTTGCCACAAAACATCCTCCTCATTGACAATCCATTTTGCCTTCGCCATACAGGATCAAGTACCAAGGGGGCCTCTGTGGTTAGTTTTAGTAGAAGATATGAATTGTAGGCATGTAGTACTGGCCTTTACCAGACAGAATGGAAGTATTCTGGCGATACTGAGATGTGGAGTCGCCCCATGTAACTTGGGAATGTCTGCCTGTGAAGATTCAGCCTTATCAACACAACAGGGATGTCTGTTGGACATGATGAATATGCGATTGTCAGCTGCGTGGGATGATGATTTGTCAGTAGCATATGGCTCTGGTACATTTAGCATGTTCTTGTATTTAATTGGTAACAAGCATATGTCTGTGTGATTGAGCTTTGTAACTTCCTAGGCCTTGTGGTAGTACATAGACATTATGGGCAGCTACATGGGGTATGGTAATGATGTCACAATTTGGACGATAGAGATATAGTTGTGGAGGAGGCCCATGGTGTAGTGATATCAGGTGTTATTGTGAGGCAGTATAATGTTGTTTGTGACCGTTCAATGGTGCAAAATATCGATGTGGGTGGCTATATGAGCAGAGTCTGCTAGGATGTGGGTAACTGGCTAGGAGATTGTAGGGAAGGAGGTAGTGGTTACTTTTGATGCCTGATAACGTGTTTCTTTTGATATAGGCTTTTTTGTTCCTTTTGCAGGGTTGGTACGTGACATCATCATGGACCCTGATGGAGATGTTATCGTGTCTCTTGCCTTGGTGGAAGAGGACTTGTGGCTGGAGGAGAGAGCTGAGAGGTTGCGGGCTCGCAGACCACGGCATGTGTGGGTTAGGGATTGGCTTCGGCAACAGAACAACCTGAGTCACATACGCCTGCTGCATCAGCTGGAGGATAGGAGTCTGCATGATTTCAGGAACTATCTACGTATGTCCGAGCACTCATTCACACTCGTATTGGAATGCATAAAGCCATTGATAGCCAGACAGGACACTTTGATGGATCGAGCTGTGCCAGCTGAGGATCGTTTGGCTGTAACTTTGAGGTTCCTGGCAACAGATCGTTCGAGGACAGACCTGCAAAACTCTGCAGCAGTCTCACGCCACTGCTGAGCCGCCTGATACCCGAGACGTGTGAGGCCATCGTGAGTTGTCTACTGCCATCCTACATGCAGTTACCAACAACCCCTGCTGGATGGATGTTGCCAGAGGTTTTGTCGATCTATGGCAATTTCCAAACTGCGGCGCTGCATTGGATGGTAAGCACGTGAGGATCACGCAACCCCCCAACACGGGGTCCTTGTATTTTAATTATAAAGAATATTTTAGCGTTGTCCTCATGGCCCTGGTAGATGCTTACTATGAGTTCCTCTACATGGACGATGGCATGAACGGCCATGTCTCAGATGGGGCGTGTTTGCACACAGCTCCTTGGCCCAAGACCTAAGGAGAGGTGATCTGAACTTGCCCTCAAATGATGTCACGACCGGTCATCTCAACTTTGCGTTTGTGGTGGATAAAGCATTCCCACTTCAGGCTCACCTACTATGGCCATATCCCTAAAAGATGGTTACTTCTGAGCTGAGCATTTTCAATTACCGGCTATCCCGGGCTCGCCGTGTGGTTGAAAATGCGTTCGGGATCATGGCCAATACATTCCGTATGTTTCATACGCCTTTGCACACGAAACTGGAATCTATCGATGTTTGGGAGTGCTGGGCCCGCTGTGTGCTGCATTACTTCCTGCGTCATAGGGATCGGTCCCTCACACACCGGCAAGTTTATGTGGATTCTGTGGACCTCACAACAGGGGATGCCCATCCCGGGTATTGGCGTGCTGCC